>ML823856.1:42713-73606 GCA_009831015.1 Picea engelmannii
CCATATGCTGTATAATGTTGATGATCACTTGAAGAAAGATTAAGAATGTTTTAATAGACTTAAAATTGTTTAAGCTCAAAGACAACTGATTCACCCCCCCCCTCTCAGTTGTATTAGTAATTTCAACATATTGTTACCAACCCTTCTATTTCACTTGTGGCAGCTCCCCAACCACTCCCTTTTTATGGAGAACTTGGAATATCCATGGATTCCCTTTGAGGAGAAGGTATGTTTGGAGTTGTCGCCTATTTGGCCATACTTCTGGTGGTCCTGTGTATGGGCAGCGAGACTTTCTTAGACCTTCTGGCAGGGGTAGGATTTTCTTCAAACATTTTCCTTTTCTTAGATTTACTGACAGGGGTAGGCCTGGACACCTATTCCTCCTGTGTTGACTTGAATTTTATTTTGCGGCCTTGATTTGGGAATTCTGGGGTTTGCTTCTACTGGAAAACCTGTATTCCTATCTTGGAAGATTTAGGTGTAGGCTTTGGAACTTGTACCTCCTTCCCTTCTAGTTTCTTTTTATTTTTTCTTATCACCTTAGCGGTTTCCTTTAGTTCACCAACTGATTTTTGGGAAGGTTGAGTAACTTCAGAAATACTTTTCAATTCTTTAGAGGATTTCAGAGGGGGTTTTACATTTGGCTTTAGTAAAATATCCTGTTGATCTGTCTCCTCCTTCTTTCGTTTCTTATTCTCTGATCGTTGGCATTTAGGGCGCAAGACCGAGCTAGATGCTTTAGCTTGTGAAAACTTTTTCTTGCTTTGTAAATGGAAGTCAGGGGTATTCTCTATTTGGTTGGCTGGTTCTGATGACATTTCCACAATTGTTTCAGGAACACTGCCTGATTGACCACCTGGTTCCGAGTCTTCTTTTCATCTTTTATTCTTTTGAACCGAGGTAGGACTTACTTTCTGGAATTGAGTGACTATCTTCTTTCTCGATATAGCCAGTTCCCCTACGAAAAACTTTTCTATCACTGATTTCTCAATGGGCTAAGATGAGCTGGGCATAACAGTGTCTTCTTTACCTCCTGATGTCATTTTTCTGTCTTTATTTTCTTTTTTCTTGAGCCTTCACTGTGTGTCCCTGCCTCCTGTGTCTCGATCGATTTGGATTTTTCTTGAGCGAAACTCTATTGGAGTTACTGCTTCCAACTACCCCCTTGTGTTTTTAAAGCATGAACAACCATAAGTTTGATTAAACCATGATGATGAAGGCTAGTCTTAGGTTTCTTGGAAACTGACCTCACCCCTCTTGCCATTTTCCTTAAACTCATCCATAAAAAGTGGGGAAAATTAATCTGTGGTCCTCCCTCGAAATGTGATAAAAGATTTAAATGATAAATGAAGGTCACGACATACCTTCCCTTGCAGGTGAGGAATTTCTGCAGACTTATGAGCATCATCCAATATTCCTCTTTGATGTAGCTTCGAGGGATGCCCTTGGTCCAATCGGGGTCATGATGTTCTGGCTTGAGGAATTTTTGACAGAGCTTTTTGTCAATGATCACTCTTGAAGTATTTTTCTCCAGCCATCGGGAGACCTATAGCTTCTGCTATAGTGGCTTCTGTAATTTTTAACTTCACGTCCCCAAACTGCACATTTTCTCCATCATATGTATGCGCAAAGACAAGAGAAATTCCTTCATGATGACCTTTAAATTTCTCCAAGAATGGCACCCACTCGACCTATTCATATTTTTTTTTACAAGCCTGATATTCTGTTGTTTCTTTGTATATTTGAAATATGGGCTCATGCTTGTCGACCCCCATGCTAACTTAAACAATTCTCTTGGGTGGATAAAGCATGGACAAAGGGTCGAGGGTTGAGTACTGGATAACATAGGCTACGATAGAGTATCAGATGGGAAAAATATGCAAGGGATACGAAGGCATAGGGTGTCTATAGATGGTATGATAACATCGGTAAATAACGCTCATCTGGATGGCAAAGCCATCCAGAAGAGAATTTATGAATGGAAGTGTATATTACAATGGTCACATCAATACTCATGATGATATGGTGAGGTAGGTCAAATCTACTAACGGTTTACGGATTCATGGTAAGCTTGGTGTCAGACGATATTCATGGAAGGATGTGGTCGTTATGATAAGAACCCGTGTATATGAAATCAGTTGGGATCATTACTCGATATGCTATGATTTGTGGTTCGTGTCGTTTCATATAGTACACCAAAAAATCATAAGTTTATGGGGTTTATTTACCATATAGACAGAGGGAGTATGAGTTTGATCCGGTAAAAGACATCATGACCTTGCACTCTTGATATTTCGTAGGAAACTTCCTTTTTACGGAAGTGTGGTCTAAGATTTTTTTTTACAGAGATTCATGAAAAAACAGGGGTATGTCATGATCCAAGAGAAATCAGATGTTCTAAATGCATATTTAGTCTAATTCCTTTAAATAACACGAAAAAAAAGTGTTGAATCTGTATGTCCTAGCACTAATAATTGGACAACGACTTGGAAACATGATTAAAGTTACCCTTCATATTCTTATTAGTACCAGATCATCTAAGTATCAGATCACCTGTGTGTAGAATTTGTAGTTGGTACGAGATATCCTGAGTACTAGATTACCTGAGTGCCGGATCACTTGTGTGTAAAATTTGTAATTAGTACCGGAATAGTGCAGGGTTCCTTCTTTTATATTGGATAGGATCTGGTACCGGATAGGCACAACGAGATGATTTGGTACAGGGGTGGCCCTTGGTACCGGATGAACATAGAGGTGATCATTGATGCGAGATAAGCACAGAAATGAACATTTTTCTGGTTCTTAAAAAGATTGACACCGATTCTGGTGATAATGATTTGTAAGAATAGTTGGTGCTCTATGATCAAATTTGACTAAAAAAAAAACCATGTAGTTTCCAAAGTTGATAGAGGAATGATGCAAGAAATATTTGTAACATGAAGGTATTCTGTAATGACCAATGACTGAGATGACATAACTCCTTTTCTTCTGAAACTAAGGCGACCACGCTTTTGCTGGTATTTCCTCTTTTATTATAATAACAATAATAATCTTAACTACTACTTTTCTGTGGATTTTTATCGTGCCCAGATTAGTTAATGCTCGCCAGTATTTTCAATTTTACAGAGTCTAAAAAACTTAAAGGAAACTCTCTATACTATCTCGTGGATTTTTATCGAGCCTGGGTCAGTTCCTGCTCGCCGGTATTTTCAATTTTAAAGAGTCTAAAAAACTTAAAAAAGACTCTCTATACTGTCCCATGGATTTTTATCGAGCCTGGGCCAGTTCCTGCTCATCGGTATTTTCAATTTTAAAGAGTCTGAAAAACTTAAAGAAGACTTTCTCTGGTAGCCATCCTCCTTATTTGTTTATCTACGTGGGAACACCACCATTTTTTTTTTTTCTTTTGCCTTTGTTAGTTACACAAAAAATAAAGAAAAACTTCATCTCATGACACACCTATGTACATAAAATGAATTTATACAATTTGAACTTACTATGGTAGGTCAGCAGGAGGAGAAACCCTCTTGCTTACCAGTTGCATTTCAGAAGACTGAAGAACATTTTTGACAAAATCCTCCTTTGACAAAGGTTTGTGATAAACCTTTAGTCGATGCCCATTTACAACAAGGGAAGTCTGATTTTCATCAATGGTGTTTATCCTTACTGCACCATTGTCATAGAATGTATCAACCTCATAGGGCCCCATCCATCTGGTAGACAGTTTACCTTTAAAATTTTTGAATCTTCTATCATATAGGAGGTCCCAATCACCTGACTGGAAGGACTTATTTTTAATGTACTTGTCGTGCCATTTGGTCCTTTTCTCTTGTATCAGGGTGGTTCTTTGAAGAGAATCTTGTCTTATCTCATCAATCTCATTCAATTGTAATAGCCTCTGTTTTTGAGCTTCATTCAGGTCCATTCCTAATTGCATGGCAGTTCTAAAGGTCTTTACCTTAAACTCTATGGGCAGTAGTACCTGCTTCCCATACACCAAATCATAAGGTGTATGGCCTATTGTATTTCTCCAAGATGTCCTATAGGCCCACAAGGCCTCTGGAAACCTATCAGCCCAGTCTTTGTGATGCAACTGAATAGTCTTAGTGAGGATGGCCTCTATCACTTTGTTGGTTGATTCCACTTGGCCATTGGCTTGGGGGTGATAGGGTGAAGACTTTCTGTGTTTGATATTGTATTGTTCGGTAAGAGCCTTGATCAAATTTGAGGTGAATTGTGTCCCTTGGTCAGTGACTATTTCCCAAGGTACCCCGAAACGCGTGAAAATTTCCTCAAAGAGAAAGTCTACAACAGATTGTTCATTGGTTGAATACAGAGCCTTGGCTTCTACCCATTTTGTTACATAGTCTGTGAAAAATAATATGTACTTTTTTCTGTGGGACATGGGATTGATAGGTCCTACAAAATCTAAGGCCCATTTTTCAAAGGGTTTGATTTCTACTTGGGCTTGGAGTGGCATTTCGTCGAATGCTGTAGGTTTTCCCATTCTTTGGCAATCATCGCAGCTGGCCACATATTTCTTTGCATCTTTGAATATGGTTGGCCAATAATAGCTAGACTGTAGGATTTTGTAAGCTGTCCTTTTGTCAGCAAAGTGGCCTTCACATGGGCCATCATGGCAAGATCTGAAGATATTCTTCATTTCATCTTCCCGGACACATCTTTTGATTACCAAATTAGGTCCCGTTCGGTATAGGGTATCCTCATGCCACATATAATTGGCACTTAGCTAGATAATTATTATTTTTTCTCTGGATGTCATACCTTGAGGCAGCTTGGAAGTTACCAAATAGTTGGCTACGTCTGCATACCAAGGGGTGAAAGTAGAAATGGCAAATAAATTATCATCTGGAAAATCATCATCTACCAGAGTACTGTCACCTGTATGGATAAGCCTAGACAAGAAATCATCAACCAAGTTGTCTCTTCCAGGCCTATCTATGATAGTGATATTGAATTCTTGTAGTAACAACAACCATCTAGTTACTCTAGCATTTGTAAAAGTTTTATTCATTAGAAATATGATAGCTGAGTGGTCAGTGTGCACAAAAACTTTGTATTCTATTATATAGTGTCTAAACTTGTTGATGTCATGTACTACTGATAAAAATTATTTTTCTGTGACAATATAGTTTTCTTTAGCAGGTGAGAGGTTCTTACTCACAAAGTATATAGCATAAGGAATCTCCCCTTCCCTTTGTCCTAATACAACTCCCAAAGTGGTATCCGAGGCATCTGTGCAGATATGGAAAGGAAGAGACCAGTTTGGACCTCTCAAAGCAGGGACACTTGAAAGTTTTGTTTTTTAAATTTCAAAGGAGATTTGGCATTGCTCATCCCAACATAATTTAGCATCTTTCATTAGCAGTTTGAAAAGGGGGGCAGCTAGGTTTGTAAATTTTTGAATAAACCTCATATAGTAGTCGACACACCCTAAGAAACTTATGATTTCCTTTTGTACCTAGGGATCTTAATTTAGGATGTCGATTTTGGTAGAGTCCACTCTTATTCCTGTACCAGAGATGTGGTGACCTAGAACAATTCCTTCGGTAAGAAGAATTCTTGATTTTTCGTGACTAAGTGAGAGGTTGGTCTCTTTACATCTAACCAATACCTTCTTCAAATTATCCAATGCCTGTTGGAAATCATCCATGTAGACTTCCACAAAATCATTGGTCAAATTAGAGAAAATAACCAAGACAAGCCTTTGAAAGGTAGCAGGGGCATTACATAACCCAAAGGGGAGAGCCCTATAGGCATAGGTTCCTCAAGGACAGGTGAATGTGGTCTTATATTAGTCTTCTGGTGAAATTTGTATTTGGTTGTAACCACTAAACCCATCTAGGAAAGAAAAGTACCTCTTCCCAGATAAACTGTCTAAGACCTGATCTATGAAAGGTAAAGGGAAGTAGTCCCTATAGGTGGCCTTGTTTAATTCTCGAAATTCCACACAAATCCTCCATTTCCCATTTTTCTTTGGTACAATAACTAATGGGGAGACCCATTTGCTAGCTGATATAGAGTAAATGAAATTGGCTTGTAAGAGTTTTTGGAGTTCTTCCTTTACTATATATTTCAAGGCTGGGTTCATTCTTCTTTGGGGATATCTGATAGGTTTGATCTGATCGTTAGTGTAAATATGATGCATACAAGTATCTGGTTGGATCCCTTTCATGTCAGAGTAATCCCATGCGAACGCATCAGATTGCCCTTGAATAATTTGTATCCGCTTTTGTTGTTGATCCGTTTCTAGGCTAGCATTGATATATAAGGAATTTCCAGGACTGATTTCAATAGCTTGGACATATGATTCCTTCCCTTCCTCTATTTTTTAAAGAGTGTCTATTGTAGAAGTGGAAGGGTGCCAAATTTCTTGAAATTCAGGGCTAAAGATGTGTGTGTAGTTAGGGAAAGATTGGGGATAGTCAATGCATGCTGAAGCAACCAAGAGACTTAGGATTTTTTCTTCAGAGTGCTCTTGTACTCCTTTTAATTGTTCAAGTGTCAACAAGGGCTGAGTATAGTCCTCCTCCCCATAGGGATTATCCAACCAGAGAGGAACTTCAGTGGCTGGTTGGGCGGGGGGAAAAAGGATAATTTTCTGAATTTGAGTGCCACTGGAAATTGTCATTTCTCCAGATCGACAACTGATGAATGCATTAGCAGTGGCCAACCAAGGTAGGCCGAGTACCACTGGGTGTCCTAGTTTGGGGTATTTGGGATGGATTACCAAGAAAACTACAAGTTATTCCCAAGAGGACAATGTCACTGCTATATCATCTAAACTTCCTGTTGGGGTGATGACTGATTTATCTGCAAACTCTAGAAAAGTTTGTGTAGGTATTAAGTGATCTAGTTGCAGTGTTTTCATAGTGTTTATTGACATCACATTTATTGATACCCCTAGATCAATCAATGTGTTAGGTAAGGAAACACCATTGATTTCTATGGTTACCATTGGGTTCCCTGGATCACTATACTTGGAAGGCATTTCTGTTATAAATTCGGATAACTTCCCTACCACTTGTATGACAAGAGGTTCCTTCCTCTTTCTCCCTGGATTTTTAATGCAAAGTTCCCTTACAATTTTAGCATAGATAGGTATGTCTTTAATGGCCTATAGTAGTGGGATATTTACACATATGTTCTGGAGTTCAGTCTCTAGATTATGTTCTAGAGGTTCCTCAGTTTTCTTTATGAGCAACCTTTCTGGGTAAGGGGGATTCATTTTATGGGGTGTTTCTACTGCAAGGGAGTTGGGAGAATGATTTTCTTATGGTACTGGAGTGTTTCTTTCTTCGCTCAATGGATTAGTCATCTGTTCTTCTCTTTGAACTATTTGAACATCTATTTGTTCTTCTTGGTTTGTGTGATTATGCACTTGTTCTTCTTGGATGGCCATAGTGAGATTTTTTTGTTTACACTCCTTCCCGATCTTAATTCAATTCCATTAAATAGAGCTGACATTATTACATATGTAGGAAAGGTTTGTACTTCAATGTTTTGTATAGGTTGTGTCGGTCTGTTATTTGGGTTAGGGATAGGTTGTGCAGGAATAGGGGTAGGCCGAGGAGGGTTTTGGATGGGTGCAACTTGCATTGGTTGTTGCATATTTGGATTCATGGGTAGTGCAAGTTGTTGTTGTAATTGTGGGGGTGGAAGAAGAGCAGGGTGGTTAAATCTTGGGAGCAACTGTGAAATATTCGAAGGATATTGTGGATAGGTGGGAAAATTTGTTGGTTGGAAGGGGACATTCCCATATATAGCTCCTCTCCACCCCTATTTCCAAGGTTGGGTTTGTTTCAACCACTAAGGACAAGGCATGGGGGGTACCGATTGCTGTTGGGGGTATTGTGTAATTGGGTCGACAAACAAGCTGGGTTTTTTTTGTCTCCATGGTCTCCTAGGGGGGTAGGATGTCTCAAGTTCTCCTCCTCCCTTGAACATGGCCTTGAGTTTGGGAAGAGAAGGGAATTCATTAGTAGGATGGTCCTCTATACAGAGACCATAGATTTCAATAACATTGAGGGGGCATTCCTTTTCAGGGTGTTTCCTCCTACACCGATGACAGAAAATTGCTCACGCAACATTTTCTTCCTCCTGTTTTCTTTTAATTTTCATGGTATCTAGTTGGGAACTGATGGTGTTTAGGATATCTATTTTAAATTTATCCAATAGATTTCCTAGTTCAATCCTCGTGACACCTTCGGATGTGGGTTTAGCAATTCTATTGGTAGGGTCCCTTATACTTTTCCCCATTTTAGCTTGACTGTGAGAGTATCTTTTACAATACTCTGCTATGTCTGCAAATGGATTTTGGTATACGTCCCCAGAACTCATGAGGTTTAACACTTCAATGAAATCATCCCTCACACCCTTTAGAAAGACAGTCCTAACTACAACTGTATCTAAGGAAAACTGCGTAGTCTTTTGGTAATTGTATAAGAACCTTTCTAGGTAGTCTTCTAAGCTTTCTTCTTCAGATTGTTGCATTTTGAATATATCATTCCTAACGTCCCTAGGTCTACATTAATCTTGGTATTTCTGGAGGAAAGTCTCCTTCATACCATGCCAAGACAAAATTGTGTGTTCCCCTAAGCTCATGAACCACCACAATGCCAAATCTTTTAGTGTAGCTGGGAAAAGTTTTAATTTTTGAGCATTATCTGTGTAGTTATATCTCCTACACAATATGTCAAATTCAAATAAAAATGAATCAGGGTCTTCTATCGACATACCTCAGAAATGTGGAAGTGAAGATAATGGAATGTTCTTCATAGAAACATCTTTAACAATATCCAGTATGGGTAATCCGAATGTCTCTGTTTCCCTCTTCTTCTGCCATGTTTCCAAGCAATCTGTAGGGAGGTGGTGAATTTTCTCCACTGAGTGATGCCACCACTGGATTACCTAGTTTCTCTAGCTGTTCCAAGGTTTTGTGTGGCCTTCCAACAACAGATGCAACCTCTTCTATTACTACCTCTGCTTCTTTTCCAGTTTCTCCTCTAGATGGGGTCGCCAATGCTTCCTCCCTTTCTTGTTGTCTTATGTATTTAATCTGAACATTGGCTTCATATCTAGTGCCTTTTGTTGTTGTTGTAGTTGCTTCCTTTGAGCTCTCTCCTCTGATAATTTTTCCTGCATGAATTTTCGATGAATTAGTATAAGGGGGGGTTTTCTTTGTTGTTTGATTTTCTAGTTTTTTTCTGAGATTTTAGGAGCAATAAATCTACCTTTATTATCCCTGTACCTACTCATAAAAAAATTTGAAATGAATGAAAAACACAGATTCCTAATTAAAGGTAGGAGGACAACCCGACTTTGGAGAAACCCCACCAAAGTGGATGTGCAGGTTCTTACCTTCCATCTTACCGTCTTCTCTCCACCCTCATATTATCCTCAAATCCAATCCAATACTTCATCAAACCAATCAAAAACTAAAAATGCTACCTTTTACCGTTTACAAATCCCCGACAATGGCGCTAAAATGTTTGTGCGTAAATATGTTCAATGTATATCTCACACTCATTTAGGGATTCGTAATAGAAAGAGTCGTTACACTATATGTGCCGAGAAAAATTAACCTACCTAAGTCTGTTGCATATGGGAAATAATTAATAACATAAAAACCCTGTTTCTAAGATTTCTAAATACTTCAAAATATCTCTGAGCCTAGAAGAGAAAAATGATAATGAAACTTAAACAATCATAAAATCAAAGAGATGTTGTCCTAGAGAAACAAGTCTGTTCATTTCAGGCTACTTGAATTGAAAAGATGAACTTTAAGAAGCTTGTCTCCTATAGCAATTAAAACAATCAATTCCAACCATTCTCGAAACCAAAACCAACTTCAACCGTATGCAATTCAATCAAACCAGCACAAGGGGTGTTCAGTATAACTGAAAGACTTCATTACAGAGCATGAAGATGAAATATAAAGTCTTATGGTCCCTTGAGATACTAGATCTACTACAATCATAAACTCAAAATATCAGTTCCACACTTCAAATCATGAAATGGCTACCTTCAACATTTGAGAATGAAATGTCTATTCGATCTAACACCTGCTTATTCACCCCAATCAAAAATGATTAACTCAATGCTCAATCCTAAAAATGAAGTAAAGACAAATCACACACACACACTGCTGTAAAATATCCACACAAACACACATAACGTATACAAGGAGGTTTACCTTAGTTGGGGCAGTGGGCCCTTGCCGAACCAACAAGGAACCTCTTAGGAAAATAACAGACTAAATTTTTTCACTCACATCCAAGAATTGACATAAACAATCTTCTGTATTAATTCAACTGGTAAATTGGATCAACAGTCTTTTACTTCATACATGACAATGATAAGTATCGTCTGGTTCTGACAGTATACTTTTTACATTAGCTATTATCACACACTATCATCTCTACAACATTCCCTATATAAGGTAAGATGATACTATCAATATCTATGGATAAGCATTAAACAGTTTGAGAGATTTCACGATTAAGATTTACATCGAATTTTTAGGAATCGATTCCATCCTCATGACACGAAGTGCATGAGAGATGGAGTCTCTTGCAACTGGAAAACTGACTTGGGCGCTTCTATCCAACTGTCTTCTCAAAATATTCACCATCATTCTAGTCCAACTGGCGCATTCTGAAAACAGAGGTTCTGGTACCGGATTGCACACAGTCGCGAGTCTAGTACCAGAATAGAACATAGCAGGTAGTATTGGAATAGTGCATGTCTTGGTACCAGAATGGAGTTGGTACCGGATCAAAACTGTCTTGGGTACCAAAATGGATTTGGTATCGGATTGCATGGTGTCTAGTAGTGTCGGATAGACTACTCATAAATCAAACCATTAGGACTATACAAAATAAAACACTTTCAATCGAATTAATTTAAGAAAGTTAAACAAACATGATTTAAATCATCAATTACCTCTTGTGGGCATGACATAGCTATTAGGCATGTGTTTTGGGAGGGAATAGTCCAGTATAGGTTTATAACAGAGGCAAAAAGGCTTAGATATAGGGTAAGATAGGGCATTATCTATGTCAAAATAGGGACTCAACATATGTATATAACAATTACAATTCTTCTTTCATTATTATAATTATTTAGCACATTAATTGCATATGTAAGATCACTGAAAGAGAGGCAATCACATAAAAAATATAGACACAAATATTATCCTAGGAAACCCTCTAGGGGAAGAAAACCCAACAAACTTCCTAAATATAGATTAGCCAAACAAGAAAAATGCTTCTCTCCAAGAGAGAACTAACAAAGAAGAAGATCCTCCTCTAACCCTTGACTAGGGAAGAGTAGCACACCACTTAACCAAGATGTATACAATAGATAGAACAATACCTTCACAATGTCACACCCAGCTGCAGTAGCTTCTTCCTTCAATAATTGCACACTCCTTCTTGGCTGCAAAGCTAGTGGGTGAGTATCCAAATGAGACGCTTTCCTCCTTTATAAATAGTGGGTTGGCAGCCTAAAATTAGGCCTGGTCCGACCTGTTACTTTACCCTTTTATTTTCTCTTTTACATGTCAAGGCACAATAGGGACAAATTTTACAAAGGCACAATAGGGCCTAATTAAAAAATATAATATAATAATATTCTTTAGGGTTTTTCTTGGTCAAATACAATAATGATAACTTCCAAAGCTACTTAATATTCAAAACCAAGAGTGACAAGGGAAAGTAAAAGCCCATCAAGAGTAAGTGTGAAGATGTTATGGTTTAGGGATGATCTAGATGGATATTGATGGCCACCCACCTATACAAACTGACTCCCTGTGTCTATTTTTGTTCAACACGTCTTTCTGTATTGCTTTATAATTGTGAGTTCTACACTTATGGGGCTGTCTGAAGCCTCAAACCTTCTCCAGGTGGATATGGTTGGCCTCTCACCTAATCCAATTGACCTATTTTGTATGTTTTCATGTCAGCACATCTTGTTGTACTTTTAGGGTTGTTTTGGGGCCCTAAACATTGTTTTTTTAGCTCGCCACAGTCATACTATAGACGAAGTCAGAGTTTGTTGGAAGAATGTGTATTTCTCTAAAATACCTTTCCAACGTGATATCACGCGCCTAAAACGGAGGTCGTATGAAAAAGTTATGACCCTAGGAAGTTGAGGTACCAAATTGTACCAACTTACCCATAGGGCCCACATGACTTTTGGCGTTTCACCTTCTAGGGTTAGGTTTTTGGATGTCTAGGGTTTTGGAATTCATGATTAATATGAAAAGGGCCTATGGAGCCTCATTGTAATCCATTCTTCTCAAACAGATGCGCGTAGCATCCACATCTCTTCTCAGAGATAGCTACCACCATTCGAGCAAGTTTCAGTTCTGCAATTTTACAGTTACAACCTATTTCATTATTTAATAGAATATATTGTTCACTGAATATTTGTGTTATTCTTCCTATCTCTATGTTTATGGTATTCAATCTGTAATCAGTTCATTCTACTCCTAAATCCGGATCAGTGGTATCAAAGCGGTCTACTCTTCATTTATTTTTCTTCGTGCTTGTCCTCGACAAGGTATGGGTACAAGCAGTTGGCTCTTGAACCAATCGATCCATTACCAAATCAACCACACCAAGCCCAAAATCAACCCATGGGAGACATAAATAAATATGGTGGAGTAGGAGATCCTATTAAAATGTTGCTTGAGGAATCCCTCGCACGACAAAGGAACAAAATGTTGGAAAACTTCGCACAAATCCTTCAATGGTTGCCCATGGGAGAAGAATCTTCATCAGACGGCCATGCAACCCCCTTCAAGGTACAAGTAAATTTTTATATTCCATTATTTGAAGGACTGATAGATACGGATACTGTAGATAAATGGTTAAATCTACTCGAAGGATGTTTTTCGGTCCACAATTTTTCCAATCGGGAAAAGATCACTTTTGCACTCCTCAAATCTGTTCCCCGTGTTAAAGATTGGTGGGATACCTACTCTGTGAAAATGGTTGTGGAGGAATCTAAAATTTTTGTGGTGGCCCCTATATGGGATTCCTTTTGGGATGCCATTAAAGAACAATACTACCCTGTTGGAAGCTACAAGGACTAGTACACCAGATGGACCACCCTACATCAAGAAAGGGACTAGACAGTACCAAACTTCACCAATAGTTTCCATACCCTCCGCACCAAATTGGGTATCAAATATTCTGAGCATCATATGGTGCTCAAATACGACAACTTTTTGCATAGATACATTCAAACAGAAATGGATTTCCTGAACATCGCCTCATTAGGCACAACTTATAGATATGCTGTCAAGATCGAGAAGAAATTTAAGAAGAAATGGCGAGAGTTTGGATCTGCAAACCCATCACAGCCGAAGCATGAAAAAGGCAACCAAAACTCACACAATAGGTGACCAAGTCACAATGGACACCCTCATGAAAATACTTCCAAGTCACAACACAAGAAGGGAAACGAGAAGACGAAGAAGGAGACAGGAAAATGGTGTGAGTACCATAAAAGTCCTTGGCACAACACCGATGAATGCCACTCCAAGAAGTCTCTTGTGGCTGAGACGAAGGCTTCCAAGTCATAGGATGATTCTCATTTTGAGTCAAATATTGAAGGAGGGAAGAAGATTATTGATGCTGAACCCATTTCCACGATCGCTATGGCCACCAAAGTCCAACCAAGTGAACCAGAAGAACCAGAGGAAGGGGAATGCCTCTTTCACTCTGAGATGTGGGTCAAGGGGGCTCTGATTCACTTCATTGTCGACAGTGGTAGTCAGAAGAACCTGATTTTAGAAAAGGTCTTCAAGCTATTGAACCTACCAATGACACTACACCCACAACCCTAAACCATCAGATGGATTCGCCAAGGAAGATATCTCCGTGTCAACCAACAATGTCGTTTTTCCTACGGAATCAAGCCTTTCAAATATGAGGTACTTTGTGATATTGCTCCCCTTGAAATTTGTGATGTTATTTTAGGACAACCATAGTTGTGGAAGCGTCATGCTGTGTATGATTCTAGACCTTGTAGTGTTATTATTACATTGGATAGACAATTGTACAGGATCCCAGAGGTTGCACCTCCTACTGCTATTTCTTTAATCTTTGCTAAGCAATGCAGTAAGGTCATTTCACAGTCCAGGAAGTTCATATTCTTTGTGATCTGTTCTCATAGTAAGTAGAAGGTCGTTGCCACATCCATGGCCTCTACACAACACCTCTCTTTGTAGTAGAAGCAAGTGGATGGGATCGTGGAATAATACAGATACATCTTCGTCTCACCTATAGGGGCACCGACACACTGCCAAGTCAAGCATCCAATTGATATTACCCCCGACGCACCTCTACCTAATGGACCAGTATATCGATGCTCGCTAATGGAGATTGAAAAAATCAGGCATCAGATCCAAGATCTTATTCAAAAGGGGCACATCAGACCCATCTCCTCCCCTTGCGAAAGCCTGATTGTACTAGTGAAGAAGAAGGACTGGACTTGGTGACTTTGCATTGATTACAAATCCTTAAAAAAAATCACAATCAGGAACCACTATCCCATTCCTAGGATCGATGAACTTCTTGACCAACTCAAGGGGGAAAATATCTTTAGCAAGATTGAGCTGAAGTCAAGCTACCACCAGGTTACCATCGAACCAACGGATGTCTGGAAGACAACCTTCAATTCTAAGGAAGGTCTCTACAAATGTCTAGTCATGCCCTTTGGATTAACAAATTCACAAACCACTTTCATGAGGTTGATGGATGATGTATTGAGACCCTTCACCAACTCCTTTATGGTATTATATTTGGAGGACATCCTCATATTCAACAGAATGTGGGAGGAGCACATGCGGCATATTGAACAAGTTTTGAGCACTTTGCAACAACAAAAGATTTATGCCAACTTGGAAAAATGATCTTTTGGCATGAACAGGGTCCAATACCTAGGCTACATTATTTATGAGCATGGGGTACATGTTGATCCAGCTAAGATCCAAGTCATCTGTGACTAGCCAACCCCGACCACACTGACCGAGCTTCGAATCTTCTTAGGACTCACCAATTTTTACCGACGGTTCGTGTTGGGATTCTCCCATATTGCTTGGGCCCTAAGCCATGTGACCAAGGGTGGTTGTAGGGCCAAATTAGTGTGGGTGAAGGAGAATCAAGGAACATTTGAAGATCTGAAACATTGTTTGTTCTCAACTCCAATAATATCCTTTCTCGATTTGCAACAACCATTCGATATTGAGACCGATGCATTTGACTATGTTGTGGGCGTAGTTCTCACTCATCATGGGAATCCAGTGGCATACCATAGTGATACACTGTTCGATACTTTCTGTAAATACGCCACCTATGACAAGTAAATGTATTCCATTGTACAATCCTACCGTCAATGGAAACATTACATTCTTTGGACATAGATGATCATACACATAGATCACAAGCCTCTGTAGTTCATACATACACAGGGGAAATTGCAGAACGACTGCCATAAGAAGTGGTCCACCTACCTGCAATAGTTCCATCTCAACATCAAGTATAAGACAAGTATCTCCAATCATGTCACTGAAAGCCTCAGTCGGACTCTTGTGGCTACACTTATGACTGTGCTCCATTCCTGTGGACATGAAACATCAGAGTAGCCCCAACTTTACGAACAAGATCCATAATTTTCCACCACATATCAACTCTTGGGGTACAAGTGCCACGTTCATTGATTTTCACATTCAGGATGGAATCTTATGCCACTTGGCCCATCTTTGTGTTCCTACAAGAGAGAATGAAAAGATGATTTGGGAAGCCCACTATAGTCAAGTGGAAAGACATTTTGGCATAGATAAAACTGTGGCCATCCTTCAGAAACATTTTTATTGGCCAAAAATTCGACTGGATGTCAACAAGTATATCAGATCTTGCACTTCCTGCACCATTTCCAAGCTGACCATCAAGAAGCAAGGCTTATACACCACTCTACCTATTCCTGAGAAGTCATGGGAGTCCTTCTCCATGGATTACATGTTTGTTTTTCCATCCACGAAGCATGAAAATGACTGCGAGTTTGTGGTCGTTGATCGATTTTTGAAGATGACCATCCTCACAGCCTGTAAGAAGACTTTCATAATGGCCAATACTGCCAATCTCTTCTTCAAATGAGTTTAGGTTCACTTTGGGATACCACATAACATCATCTCCGACTGAGACAAAATGTTCCTCAACACCTTTTGGTTGAATATCTGGTCTCCGTTGGATACCAAGCTCACAAAATCCACTTCTTTCTACCCCCAAACTGATGGCCAAATTGAGTTTGTCAATTGGATGATTGTCCACATCCTGCACATGTACAATTCTAAGAATCCCCATACATGGAATGAGAGTCTCCCATATGTCCAACACAATTACAACATGGCTCTCCATAGTTCCACTGGCCATAGACCATTTCAGGTGGGTCTGGGATTCCAACCCTTGGGACCCATTGATGTTACACTTCCTCTTTCCACTGCACAGACATAATATTCCCCTGATCAATCTATGTTCAACAAAGCCACCAGATTCATTGAGCGGATTCAACACATCCTCCAACAGGTCTAGGAGATTTTACAGAAATCCAATGCTAAGTATAAGAAGAGCCATGATAAACACAGGGTACCACACCAGTTTTAGGTTGGCGACAAAGTCTGGTTACATTTGTAGAAGGAGCGTCTCATCAGGCCCCATCAAAATCTTAGAACACTTCGTTATGGGCCTTAAACTATCACCAAGGCTGTGGGTAGCAATGATTTTGAGCTCAACCACTCCACCCTTCCTTGGTCTGCATCCAATATTCAATTTGGACCTCCTTCGACCATATTTTCCACAATTATTGGACACCTCTGAGATTGCCAAATAACTAACAACAACAAATCTCAACCCACTGCATGGAACAAGCTTCCACCGATCATATAGTGGACACACAGGTCAAGGGCACTCACCAACAACAAATCCATGTTTATCGGGTTGCCAAGGCAGGGGAAATCCTACACCAAGGAAAGTGGCTCACCCAAGGCCAAATCCAGTAGAAGTTTCCTCACATGATGGGGGAACTCGGCACAATGGAGAGAATTTCTTCCTAATGGGGGAGGACTGATCCATATGGATATTGGTGTCCACCTACCTATTACAACTGGCTCATCGTGTCCATTTTTGTTCAACACGTCTTTCTATATTGCTTTATAATTGTGAGTTATACACTTCTGGGGCTGTCTGAAGCCTCACACATTCTCCAGGTGGATACAGGTGGCCTCTCGCCTAATCCAACTGGCTTGTTTTGTATGCTTTCTTGTCAACACATCTTGTTGTACTTTTAGGGTTGTTTTGGGGCCCTAAACATTGTTTTTTTGGCTCACCAAAATTAGACTATAGACAGAGTTAGAGTTTGATGACGAAATGTGTAGTTCTCTGAAAGACCTTTCCAATGGGCTATCATGCGCCTAAAACAAAGGTTGTATGAAAAAGTTATGACCCTAGGAAGTTGAGGTACCAAATTACACCAACTTACCCATAGGGCCCACATGACTTTTGGCGTTTCACCTTCTAGGGTTAGGTTTTTGGATGTCTAAGGTTTTGGCATTCATGAGTAATATGAAAAGGGAATATGGAGCCTCATTGTAATCCATTCTTCTTAGACATATGTGCGTAGAAACCACATATCTTCTTATATATAGCTACCACCATTCGAGCAAGTTTCAGTTCTACAGTTTTACAGTTTCAGCCTATTTCATTATTTAATAGAAGATATTGTTCACTGAATATTTGTGTTATTCTTCCTATCTTCGTGTTTATGGTATTCAATCTATAATCAATTCCTTCTACTCCTAAATCCAGATCAAGGGATTCCTTCATGGCTTATGGTGTCCATCTCTATAAACACTTTTGTTGAGGGTGTGCTTTCTCTTGAGTTACCCAATATTTTCATGCCACCTTTTTCCAAACCCCTTCATTATCCATCTTTCCAATTCATTCTTTCATTTATACTTTGCAAATTTGAGGGCTCCCCTTTATGTGTTTCCAAGATTTAACATTACTTTTTTGGGACCAGGGAGAACACTAAATGAGTAGAGCTCAAGTTGGACCAGATTTTGGTGGTCCTAATTTGATATGTTCCCTTTTTTTAGCATCATTTTCTTATTCTTTTATAGCAACTGCAATCTACCTCCGGTTCGTCAGCCCCTTTCTCATGAGAGCATGAAACATAGCCAAAGTTTAGAATATATGAAAGGATTTATGATGGAAAATGTTAAGTATGGTCGGGAGCAGAACGTTATCCTTGGGAGCCCCCCCCAATATTACCCCTTTTTTTTGGGCAGTGACAAGTACATAGGACTAGGGCACAAAAGTTGACCACCAAGGTGAAACAAGGCAACCAAGACAATTTCTAAAGCAAGTGATCCATTATCCAACTTTGACCAATGATCCTTTTACACATGCCCAATAAATTGAGCACAACACCTTGCATGAAAAAAATACTAACCATACCTCATGTTGACATTGGATTACCATGCCCCATACCCTGGGTTGCTTGAATGTGATGAGCCTTGGTTGACCTGTGTCGGCAGGAAAATCAGGCGGGCTACTGGGCTTCCATCTGTGGACATGTTAATCATCATCATCATGGTGTAGATCATGTTCTCCATTGTGGGCCTTGAGACATGATCTAATCTAGTTACCCCTAGGAATGGGAGGTAACATAGACAAATACTTTAGAATATGATATTGGTGTAGTATTCCTTAGTCTACATGGACATTTGGTGGCCTATCACAACTAGACACTCTTTGATGTAGTTCGTAGGTACCCCACCTATGACATGGACATACCCTCCATTTTGAAGGATTTCCACTAATGGAAGCATCACAATATGGGGAAGGAGACAATCATTGACACTAATCATAAGTCCCCATAGTTCATGAAAACATAGGGAAAGTTATTGAGCAACCACCATTAGAAGTGGTCCATGTACCGACAACAGTTTCAACTAAACATTAAGGGTAACATAAATTAAGTTGCAAATTGCCTCAAACAACCTCCATTTATTGCACTAACCATATTTATCAACCCTTGTGGACACAAAACCTGTGGTTGGCCCCAATTGTATGAAAACAACCCTAAATGTTTTGCTACCTATTGGACATTGAGTGCAGGTAAACCAATCTCAAAATTTCATCTACAAGATGAAATTGTATGCCATTTGGGCCATCTCTATGTTCCTTCAATTAAGGATGAGAAGTTGATTTGGGAGGCACATTAAAATCAAGTGGCATGGCACTTTGGCATGGAGAAGATAGTGGCTATTTTTCAAAAGTACTTATGTTGGCTAAAGATTCAACAATATGTCAACATGTATATCAAATTGTGCATTTCTTGTCCCATCAATAAATATGGGTTGTACACTCTCCCTATTTTGGATATGCCCTGGGAGCATGTATCCATGAACTACATGTTAGGGATGCTTTCAACCGAGCATGGAAACGACTTTGTATTTGTGGTTGTTAATTAGTTATCTAAGATGACCATTTTGACACCTCGCAAGAAGATATTCACAATAGAGGTCACCACTAAGCCCTTTTTTGAGCATGTTTGGGTTCATTTTGGGCTTCCATGAACTGTTATTGCAGATAGGGACAGTGTGTTCTTGAGTAATTTTTGGTCCATATTTTGGTTAATGATGGACACCAAGCTAACCAAATTGACTACCTTCCACTCCCAAAGTAATGGATAAATGAAGGTAGTCAACATGATGATTGTGCATATCTTGAGAATATACAAGTCCAAAAATACACACACATGGGACAAGAGCCTTCCTTATGTTCAACATAGATACAATAGAGCTTGTTGAATTGAAAACTCGCAACTAGCCACTAGCTTGCAAATAGTTGCAAGGCATAATTTGATATTTTTATGATCTATGATCTATTAAATATTTAACTATAGGTGGGACCCCCTAGCGAGAAAGAAAATATGTTTAATTTCAATTATCCCCGGGATTGAATATTTCCACTCTGCTGAAATAGTCTCATCTACATTGTGTAGTGATAATGTTTCCTTCTTCGGTTTGACTATGAGTTTTATTGCACATACGAAAAAGGGGTTCTATTCATCAAAATGAAAAATATTTTATCTTACTCACATTCCACTCATAAATGCTAATTGAGGATTACATAAGAGATTATGAAGCATTTGAAAGGTTATCACTCACTTATAATTGTTGTGTCAAACAAGGTTTATCATAAGGGTTGATTTCTAGTTACATGATATATTCCAAAGGAAGGAAAGTTCATTTATGCGACTTATACATGGTGTTAACACATAGGATGTACAAGAGTCAAGGTTTTTTATTTATTTTTTAGTTTAGTCATAGGAGGATACCATTAGTCTTTGTCAGTCATGTGATCAGTCCTTCTTTTATGAGTCATTTGTTTAATCTTGTAGGTTTGAGTGATAGAGTCATGATATCAAACGTTTTGAGTCATGTTTCATGTTAAATAAATCATGTGTTGATTTTATCTTAAGTATAGTGAGCTGATCAGAGTACAACTACAAAGTCTTGATGTCATGATGGTGGTTGTCATCATTAGCAAAAGAGGGAAAGTTCTGGTCATATCTGCATAGTTTAATGGTTACCATCAAGTGTTATGTCCAAAACAAGTGTACAAGAGGCATTAAATATCTACCCAACCGTTCAAATGTCTTGTCAGTTGTAAAATCACAGGTGCTGCAGAGTCTCCTGAAAGTTCGCAACAATTCAAAAATAGATCATGCGCCAAATATTTAATGATTATGATTTTGAAAAAGTGTCTGATGATGGATTCTAGTTTTCAACACTATCTCTTCATCAATCATATTCAAAGGGTTGGTTTCAAAAGGAGGATTTATCATTTTTTACCTTCATTTCCATTTGCAAAGAGTGCCCTGCAGAATGTTTCAACTCACTACGAACTATAAGTGCGCTGCAAACTGCTTGTCGCTACAGACTCTTGGTGTTGCAAACTCTCCTATAGTGGTTGATGATGGATTAAAAGATTAAAGGACTGTTGGTTTGTTTTTATGCAATAAGGAGTGAGATTTATATACCAATTACTTTGCTTGATGTTCAAATTCCACTACTTGAAAACTTATCATCATCAAACCTTAGTTGATGCAAGTTTTCTATTCACTGCAAACTGCACTTGTTGTTAATTGTCTGCGCTACGAACTGGATGTGCTACGAATCCCCTGTTTTTTCTCAGTTGATAAAACCTTAGCTGACCTCTTTTTCACTTAGGTTTGAAAAATAAAATTTCACTCAAGATCATATTCCTCTCCATACCTTTGAAATTACAAAGCCTTCTGATGAAAACCCGAATCTAAAATTCGTTGCTACAAACTTAATCAACGCGTTGCGAATTGAGAAATTACGCTGCAAACTCCTTGTTTTACTCATTTTCTCCAAAGTTTTGTATATTTGAGGTTTCATCCAGTTTTGGGTTGTCATATTTTCCTCCAATATCCTAGATTCAATATTATTTCAGTTTCTGTAGTGTTTCTTTAGCATAAAAACCTTTTGCAAGCAAAGCCTAATTTTTGCAAAATCAAGCAGTAAAACCCTAAATTCATCAGTTTCCATCACATACTCTGGTAGCAACTGTTATTAGAGGGGGGATTTTGACTTAGCTGTCATGGAAACTCAAAAAGGGAATAAGATTCATAAAGGAGGGGAGATTGTCAGTGTTGAGCCATATGACCTGCAACTATTCAATTCCGATCCATTTTTCAGAGAGGCATTTCAGAGAGTGGGATGCCTAGCATTTTGTGAGAAAATGCAGAGAGTACATTGTTGATGATTAAAATCACAATGAGGATTTATCCCACAAAGTATTTCTAATCCTATTATTAAAATATGCAAATGATATATAATACTAGTAGGTGGGACCCCCTTGTAGATTGGAGGATTAGAGATAGTCTTATTACACATTTTATGCTGTTGTTTCGGTGATGCTTACAGGGTTCTACATGATTGATAATGAAATCTTGGTTTTATTTACGACATATGACAGATGGAAAATGCATGTTATGTGTTGGTTCTATTTCTCTAAACTCTAAGTTCCATGTATGAATGGCTTATATTCACTATTATTACATTTATATTGGCGCCATGATTTATTACCTATTACACCTGCACAAGACACATGTTAGTTATAACAAGGGACAAGAGAAATATGAAAAAACAAAAATCCAAGAAGAAGGAACTAAACTATGCTATGCTATGCTATACTATATGCATTTGAAATTAAATAAATTGATGTTAGTCCTAACTAGGAATGTTAATGGATATACTATTTTATTGAGTTATATGGGGTGCATGTGATATATTTTATAGTATAGTTTTTGCAATGGTTAATATGGATCGCGTGGCGCAATTGGCAAGAAATGTATGCAAGTTTCGATGCATGGATTAATGGTTCGACTCCATATCATGTACTACATAAATGCACGCCACTCCATACTTCTCCCACTAGCCATCACCCTAGCTTGGTTATTGTTCATTTTATTTTTGCTGTGGTTAAGCTACGAGATTCAGGCGTGGAAGGAACTGCTCGACCAAGCTCGCATTTTTAAGGCCATTTGGTTACATGTATGTTTTTTTCGCCCATCCATGAACTCACTCTGTTTATGAAATGAACATTGGCTCGGTGATGTATTGATCTATGTTTTCTTGAGGATGGAAACTGTGTAAAGTCGTGGTGTTTTCTCTGGAATGGTTGTTTGTGTTATTCGTTGCAATGGAAAAATTG
This sequence comes from Picea engelmannii, assembly GCA_009831015.1. Taxonomy (NCBI): domain Eukaryota; kingdom Viridiplantae; phylum Streptophyta; class Pinopsida; order Pinales; family Pinaceae; genus Picea; species Picea engelmannii. Next base: position 65,552 of record ML823856.1, read on the forward strand.
ATGGTTGAAGTCGCAATTTCATTCACTGTTTTGTGTGGTGGAAGATGTGTTGGCTCTCTGTTGTCTTTATGTGTTTTTATTGAAGGGTTTCATTCTGTTTGGCCTTGCTAGCCATCTCCTCACAGTCATTATAACCACACCCGGTTGTATTTGGTGCTATGGGGTTGTTGTGTATAATTTGAACCACCTTTTGGTCACTGCATAGCGTTTTCCACTTGGTCATGAGCTCATTTTACGTTATTTGTATCCACACAGTTGGTTATGGGGTGGTTTTAATGCCAAGAAGCATGCTTTAGGGTTGTTGGTAAGACATGGGATCTACATTTCTATCAACATTATTTAGATTTTGTGGAAAAACACGAGATGCCTCTGTGTGTTCTTGGTGTTGGTTACTGACCAGTGAGAAATATCTTCTCCTCTGCATCATGGTCTACCCTACCTATTGTCAAACTGTCACCCTATATTGCAGGCTAAGGGTTATAAGGTTTATGGTTCTACCATGCTTGTCTCAGGTATCTTACCTACTATTGATAAGGTTGACCTCCAATCTCCATGTGTTTGGTTCCACCGAGCGAACCCTTGATTATTTTTACTCATTAGTTACAGAGCCCGATTTTGTTAAACTAAACCAGTTTCACCCTATCGGGAATCTTGTTGACTGTCATAAGTTTGTTTGAAGTAGTATTGATAGTGGCTTTGATTGTTGGCTCGTCTCTGTTGATCGGTTTGATTGGAGAGTTGTAATTGGAAATGATAATGTGCATACATTCACTGCCTCCTTTTGTTGTAACAGTTGGATTGATAACTCAACATTATTATGAATGGCTTGATTGGGAGTAATTGGATATGTACAGTCACAAAGATCCCTCTTTGCGTTATGCATTGGTCTGTGTATTCCTACAACATGGCATAAATTGTTAGTTGGTGTTTGTTGTGTGATTAATTTATCCCAATCGAGATTATTGCAAATTGAAGAGTCGATAATTGTGGCCTAATTGTCTACTGTGTATGATTTATGGACATCATGTATCATTTTGTTTTATTACACCATCAGAGATGAGCACAGGGTTTTAGTAGTTATGGTTTCATTGCAAATTTAATTGTTAAAATTGTTAAAGGAATGGATCGGGCATGTTTAAAAAGAGTCTGCTCAACTTAGGAAAGACCTGTCTGTGTTGATTTGAGAAATTAAATTTATGAGTAGTGGTTGATATCTTTACATATGTTGAACATAGTTGAAATAATATCACTGTGTGTTCCTTGGATTTTGTTTAAATGTGAAAGGTAAGTAAATGAAAGGAACCAAAATTATTTTAAATAATATGGGCGAAAGTCACGACGATTCTGAGTATGATTAAATTCTGTGTTAATTGAAAGTTTTTAATGAAACTGAATGTGGGATAGTGAGCAATTTTTAACACACAATAATGGTTTAATTGACCACAATAATTGTTTAATTGGTGCTGGAATAGTTGTATTGACTACACAACTATTTTTATGGATTACTTAATTGATTTTTCGAACAAAATCTGCTCTTTTTCCCTACCATTATTTCACTTTTCACTAATTACAATTCCCCTCTCCTTCCCATATTCACTATCCACTCCCTATTCCTAAAATTTAATTATAGTTAAGATAAGTTCTGTATTATGATAGTTAAGGGATCACAGGGATGAATTACAGTGATATATGCTTTTGGTTTATGAGACAGTTGATTGTTTGATGTATGTGAGAATTAATCATGATCTTTCCCCCCTCATTTTAACATTTTTTCGCTCAATTCAACCCCTCGCATATCCCATAACCCTTATTCATCCCCTGCTCATTAAAGACTATTAAACGATTGTATGGACTGGATTTCATGAGTCTGATATGTTGCTGAGCCAAATTTTGTTTCATATTTTAAAAGAGTTGTCATGTATGGTTGTTAAAGAAACTATTTGCTAATCAATTATGCATACATGAATGATCTTTTTCAACAGAGGTAGCCATGTCAGAGGTAACCGTAGAAGAGGTAATTGGAATAGGGGCCATAGAAGGCCAAGATTCTCTATACACTTTGATGCAAACTCTCAAGAGTTAGGCCAACTATTTCAAGATGGAGTTTTTAACCTGGATTGGGAAAGGAGTGGTCCAACCTAGGCATGAAAGGCCTCCCTTCCAAGCACCACATGTCCCTAGTATCCCAGTGGCTCCTCATGTCTCACTGCAACCTGAAGTCCCCGAAAATGACGGATGGAAAGAGATTGTCCACCTGATAGTCTCCCAACATTGTGGCTAACCTAACTTGTCTCTACCTAATCCTCCACCTATCAATCAAATTGTCCAAGCTTCCCTTGTCCACTCACCACTACAATCTTCCCATGCAAGAAAAAGGTTAAAAAACGAGGCCCACCATGCTCCTGACAAAGGAAAATCCACTGCTGCCCCTTCCTCACCCTCAAGTGACTCTGATAAATCCGTGTCTTCCCGCATGCATTTGAGAGATGATTGCTCTCATGTGATCAATGAGATTAGGCCTAAAGGCTCCACACATCCTAATACAAATTCAGAGAGATCAAAAGGTAACAACAACAAGGGAAAGATTGCCTCCCAGAGTGGAAAATATGGATTTTAAGTTTTTATTTATTAATTGTTGAGAACAATTGACTTCTGAAATTTTGGACAACACATTATTTTTGGATATATGGGTAATATATTTTTGGAAATAATTTCAATTATCATTGATATTAATTGTCAAAATATGGAAATGATGATGGGAGTCACAAGGATGGATGTTTTGTTTGATTAACTAGTTGTGTTACCATTGTTAGAGAACTAAAGGGAGTCACAAGGGGTCCCACCCACTAGTTATTATTTATTTAAAACCCTTATTATGATTTTATTACTTTTCCCCCTTAACTAAAAAGTTGGTTGAGTTTTAGTTAACTTAACTAAGGAAGTATTTCAACTACTTCAACCAATTCTAACTTGCTTAAATGAAAAAGGAAAGGGAGGAACAAGAGGAGAATAGAAGGAGAAACATACTAAGGTTTGATCTTTGAGTTTTGTTGAGATAATTTAGTTTTCATTCATTCCTTAATTCATTAGAAGCCTAATTCTCTTTTATGATAGAAAGGTCCTATTGTAAACACCAAGATTCAAGGCTGAATTACATCATTCAGACACTTGTTTTTTAGAGGTGCTGATCTATCTTTGATAGTCTGTGTAGACTTGTCTGTTTGTGATTTATATTTCATGACTGACAAAGGCTATTGTGAAGAGTCGAGTGGGAAAGAATTTGTGGTAAGCTGATACAACTTTAAAAGTTCAGTTTTTTGACTTTCTGTCAGAAGTCCTTTTGTATTTTTCATCGGGGACGGCTAAGTTTGACTTTGGTCCAAAAATTCCTCAAGAAATTTTGTAAAGAGAAGGATTCTTTGATGAATTGGAATGAAACAAAGGATTTATTTATGTCTCATCTGTTTTGATTATTGACTTGGTGTATTTACTTCTGTCTCTATATTTATTTCAGCATTTGATATGTTCAGAAAATTACATAAATAATGATTTTTTCAGCAAGCTTTTATTTATGAAAAAACAACCTAAGAACTTGTAAACAATACTTGTGAATTAGGATACCAATTTTGTTGGCTATAAACATAGGGAGATATTCCCATCTATCTTTCCTTAGCCAAGCGAGATCTTAATTTTTTTGAGTAAGATCATTTCATATCTTTTCCTCAACAGACACCCCGGGGTTTCCATGCAGTTTGAATTGAATTTCAATGGGGTAAAGACCAAAGTTGGTACATTGGAATTTGAGGTTGTAGAGCATTCCATTTCTACAACTACAAAGATACGAGTTCAAGCAGAAAAATGTTTCAAGTCCATGTCTCTAAAGTATGAATTTTCTAAGTATTTCCTAAAGCGTGAATATCAAGAAGATAACTTGGAGTTATTAGAAATCATATGCTAGAGTATTTTGATAAGATGCTCAAAGTCATTCATAAGTATTTTACTTGTGAAGGTAGGTTTAATATGGTCTATCAATACCATATTAAACTATTGATGCATTTTGCTGGAAAGAGCCCTTGAATCTACCCTTCTATCCGCTCAAAAGCCTTGGGGAAGATGTCGGATAAAGTTCAATCCAAGTCCAAGAAGGTGGATACCAGATTCATTCATTATGGTCTGATCAAGATGCTAGTGTTAGAAGAAATGAAAAACACTCATAGTGATTGGGATGTTTTCCTAGTTGCATCAAACTTTTAGCCAAATGTTGTCAACACACCACAAACAAAGAGAAATACACCTACCTCTGTTGAAAATATTATGCACCCAGAGTCCAGTAAAAGGAGGAAGATGGTTAAAAAGGATAAGTCATATAAGTCAATTGATAATATATATGAAGGCCCTTCACAACCTTTTGATGAAGAAACTTCTACTATGGCAAAGTGTTCACCTATGGAGACATCCTATAGCAAATCAAGGAATTTGAAGGGAAATAAACTTGTTTTTTCTCCACCTGTCGCTGCAGAATATGTTATGCCTAGAAGACCATTCACCAGATCAGTAGCAAGGCATCATGTCTCTGAGGAAGAGGGTGCATCTAGATCACCAACTCAACAAACAATTAAACCAAGACTCTTAAAAAGCGAATATAACTTATTGATATCAAGTCTCCTTCTGATGAAAATGATCCCACTTTCAAAAGTTTCAGGAGGAAGCTGAAAGATGTAAGGGATGAGAATGAATAGTGGAAAAAGGAAAAACTACAGGCTAGGATTCAACTAAAGAAAAATATAGATATGTGTAAAAAAACTATTGAAAAATAAAAGCTCATGATTAAGAGATCCTTACCTCTGCATAGGAAAATGAAGAGTGTGTACAGGAAGAATAGAGCTTATCAATCTGAAAACTAGAAGTTGAAGGAGGAAATGCAACAGTTGAAGGAATAAATGCAAAAGAGAAATTGGACATGTTGGCCCAGGTGGCGACTAGGAGACGAAGATAAAACATCATATATGCATCTATATAATCATTTTTTCTATGGTGTATTGGTTTGTTTATCTGTTGCCACGCCTCTCCCAGGTGCAAGATCCAATGTAGGAGTTGGGTGGCGAGTCCTAGAGGGATTTTTTGATGCTATTTTCTATTTAATATGTAATATAGCTCCAGAGGGGGCTTCATGTGGTTTTTTGTGAGACTCATACTACTCTTTCAGACTGTAAATATTTCCAGATGATGTATGTACATATTTAAGATTCTTGAATGGTTAATGATCAACTTTTATTCTACTAATACATGCTATCCTTCTCTCTTGTTTTGATATTGTCTACTGGTAAATGATTTATCTTTAGTGCTTATTTCTATGGAATTACAATGACTAATTTACTGTCTTTTTTTGATGCAAGTGTTGTCAAAACATTTCATCTTGTTAACCTGGAGGTTCCTTGTTAGCGAGATATCCTCTATATGTGTGCAAGAGTTCCTGAAGTAGTTTGGTTCATAAATTCACATTTTCTTCTTCATTCTTCCATCTTTTCACTATTATCTTGTAAACTGATAAAAGATTGTTCAAGCCTTGCTTGTTGAAGTATGTTTTATGGAGATTTTGTGTTGATACCTTAAACTGATTTTCTCATCCATTCGCTACACCTAAAACCAAAAATCTTATCTTTTACAAACTACAAATCTGTGATGGGTATTAGTATTACACCTATAGTTGTCTAGGTGTGAATTCTAGTGCTAACATTTTTTGCGCTGTTGTTGGGGACGAAGTTGAAGATTTTCCCTGGGAGAAATGACAAATATTAGATCCAATATTTGATGGTGAACAAAGGCTGCTGACACAGTAAATACTGCATCATTCACTTGGCGGCTCCATGAAGGAAAAATACAGTGGCAAATCCACAATTTCATAATGTCGAATACATTTGCTGTTGTTTTGGCTAAGAGGTTTTCACCTCTTAACTTTTCTATAGTTCATGGTTTCCCACATCCACTAGTACCTCATATGTCATAATGGGGATATTTTTTACCTATATTCAGAGAAAGGAAGGAGGATAAACCTGCACAACATCTCATTAAGTTTCATCAATGAATGAATCAACTGGATCTATATCATGAGGATGTATTGATGAAAATGTTCATGCATTCATTAGATGGTGATGCACATCAATGGTATTTCTCACTGCCTCATTCTTTCATTTCATCAATAAGGGATTTTCATTCGGAATTTAATGAGCACTATAAAAGGTATTTTTCAACTTAATTTCTATTTGAGAATTGTTGTGAGGAGTTTGAAAATAATATTCAACATACATTAGGTATTTACTTAGATTGTAAGGCTGAAATATATGTTTTTTTTTTAAGAAATGAAGGAAAAATCATATATTCCTTTCCTAGTTTTACAGGGTTGAAAGAAGATATTGTTGATTTCTCTTATGGTGAAGAAATTCACAGCCATGTAGTAGATGCATTTTTCCTAGTAACACATGTCTCTAAAAATCATCCCTCTGATGAGATAGTTTTCCCAAATGTTGACAAAGATCAACCTATCCTTGATGAATACTATGATGATAAGGAGCAGATCTTCACTAAAGAACATACAAAACTTATTACCATCCAACTAGTATATGATAATGAACAAGATAAGGAGAAGTTGCATCAACAATTACAATTCTCTTTATCACCCATTGATGAGCATGAATCTCGAAGAATTAACAAGCTCATGTTAAGCCCTAATATTGGCTCATTACCCCTTAATTGGGGCATATTATATTAGTAATGTTATTTTATTTATGTCGGCTTTAGGTCATTAGTTGTAATTATACCTCCTAGTCTCCTATATATACCAAGGATACATTTTCATTTTGAATCATCTTGTACTTGAACATTTAAGTGGGGCAGAAGGAGGTTGCCTCCTCGAAGAGGCTTATTATCTGAAATTATCTCATTTTCAAGGCGTTGAGTAATTTTTCTAAGGATTTTCTATGCTATATTGATATTTGGTTCTTAACATATGGTATCAAAGCTCAAGGTCTTGGGGTTTCGCTGCTACATCTGAGAAACCTTGGAATTTTAGCTATAACTTTTTTTCTACAACATTTCAGAAGGAACGGATTGGAGGATATTTAGTAGACGGATCAAGGTACATTGGGTTCAAAATTCAGCTCTTGAGGCCTTAAAATTTCGTAGATACATCCTATACAAGATAGGGTTCTAGAATCATCCTGAACTGAGTCATTGCGAAATTTTCTCTATAAAAACTTTTATGTAACGTTTCAGACCCTAAAATATGGAGGATATTTATAGAAATTAGTGACGTATCTGTGGTAAAAATTTCAGCTTCCGGGTCATCTTAAATTTGTAGATACACCCTGTGTAAGATAGGGTATCTGACTAGTCCTATTGACTAGTCTCAAGAAGGTGTTCTAGGTAAACCAATCATAACTTCTTCCTAGAGTATCAAAATTGTGTGGGAGTGGTTTCATTGGATCGTGGACAGTCTGTAGTATTTCTGGTGTGAGTTTTATAATTTTATATCAATTATTTTGTGTGGGGCACATTATACAAGTGAGATCTCCTGGAAAGGCCAAAAATCAGCAAGTTGTGGGGAAGTTACCATAAATTCCACTTGGCACATCCAATTTTGATCAGACCTGTGGCATTGCAGAGAAAAAATATCATAAAAATACATAAAATAAAGTTTCATACCCAGAAGGGCCGAAACTTGGGAGATACAACAAACGAAATGTTGTCTAGAAGAACCACCTCAAAATCAAGGTTCAAAAGTGATACTTGGCCAACATGCCACCCAAAAAGGGAACTTATACACCAAATAAGTCTCCAGAAAATCCTACTTGGACTCTTGATGAAGGTGAAGAAATGCGTAGGGACATAAATGAACTACAAAATAAGATGTATTCAATGGAAGCTAAGTTGGATACTAAGATGGACTCAATGGAAGCTAAGTTGGATACTAAGATGGATTCAATGGAAGCTAAGTTGGATAATAAGATAGATGGTTTAAAAGGGGAGATCATGGAAGTATTGAAAAATTTCGTAACA
>ML823857.1:27653-68732 GCA_009831015.1 Picea engelmannii
GATGCACATATGAAGAGCCTTGGACGAGATGGCCAGATGACTCTGCTAGCAGTTGTCCACTGATCTGAGGATAAATAGATCAATTTAAGAATTTGTTATGTTCGATGATTGAGCAGAGCTCCCTTTTTGTAATATTTTGATAACAGAGTTGTTCTCTAGTTGTGTATGGGACCTGAGACTTTCTCATTAATAGAAGTCAGTTTATTTCATCATCTTGTTTACTCTTGTTCTGAAACACTCGTGCATGGATGATCCAGACGAGATGTAATAGTTGTATTGTAATGGAGGTTTGATTATAATGCTTCTATAATTTGTTTCAGTACTTTTTTTTATTGTCTTGCTTCCTCTTCTACTGAAATAATCGCACATGGATGATCCAGATGAGACATAGTTTCATTGTAATGGAGGCTTTATTATAATGCTGCTATGATTTGTTTTAGTATTTTACACTTAAGTTCAAGAGTTCTCTTGTGCCTGAGTTTTTCTTCACCAAGCTTGATCCAGGTGGATATCGGTGGCCACCCACCTTCTCCAACTGGCCCAAAACATGCTTATTGCAATTTTGGTAATTTACTATTTTTAGCAGTTTTTAACTTCCGGGACCATTTTGAGGCCCTAAACAATGTTTTTTGAGAAAAAGGGGAGAAACACGGATCATAGATCAATGCTTCTCACCCAAAAGTTGTATTCCTCGGATATATCTTTCCAACGAGCTATCATACACCTAAAACAGAGATCGTATGCAAAAGTTACGACCCCAGGAAGTTGATGCACCAACTTACCCAAACAGGGCCCACATGACTTTTGGCGCTTCATCTCCTTGGGTTAGGTTTTTGGATGTCAAGGGTTTTTGGCATTCCTTCTTATTGTAAAAGGGCCCTTAGAGCCTCATTGTAATTATCATCTTCTCACGGATGCAAGTAGCCGTCACATCTCTTCTCAGAGATAAGCTGCCACCATTCTAGCGAGTCTTTCACTCTGTATTTTACAGTCTCTATACATTTATTTCATTAATAGAAATTGTGTATTACTGTATATCTGTGAATCTTGTTATTTCCACTATATCTCTGTTATATTTTTGTCTCTCTTGCAATATCTCTAAATATTTATGTGTTATATCTCCGCTCTCATTTCGTACCAAAAATAATTCGGATCAGTGGTATCAGAGTAGGCTGCTCTTGATCGTTTTCAGTGCATGTCCCCGATGAGGTCTGAGTATAGCAAGTTGGGTCTCAATCTTGTCTCTCTTGAGGACAATCGCTCTCGCACACCCAAGAAACCATTAATGGCGGAAGAAAATAAAAATGACGGAGCAGACGATCCTATTAGTCTATTGCTTGAGCAAGCTCTCACGCGATAGAGGGATGAAATGATGGAGAATTTTTCCCACATCCTTCAATGCCTCCTGATAGAATCAGGTGCATCTTCATCAAGCGACCACTTTGGATGCACCTCGCCTTTCAAGGTACAAGTTAATTTTGATATTCCCATATTTAAAGGACAAATAGATGCAACTGCCCTAGATAAATGGTTAAATTTGCTAGAAGGTTATTTCTCTGTTCATAATTTTTTCGACAAGGAAAAGATCACCTTCGCATTCTTTAAGGCTCTCCCCCATGTCAAACATTGGTTGGAAACTTACTAGGAGCAGAGTTCCACAGAGGAGTCTGGAATATATGGGGCCGAGCCCACTTGGGATTTTTTGTGTGGATGCGGTAAATGAACAATATTACCCTGTGGGACTGAACGAGGAAGGGACTGGATCAACCACTTTGGCACTCGTCGGAGGAGGAGTGGGATTAACTGATGATAGGACCGGATCGACCACTTGGGTTTCATTCTCCAAGGGGAGAATGGTGTCGACAGGTGGAAATGGATCGACCGCTTTGGTGTCACTCTCTAACAGGAGATTGGGATCAACCGAGGATGAAAATGGATCAACTACTTGGGTTACAATCTTTTGATGAAGAGTAGGGCTGATCAATGAAGGTAATGGATCATCTACTTAGGTTTGTGGTTCAATCGATGAGGAAACTAGATTGACCACTTGATCAACTGGACTGACGGTGGATGGAACCAGACTGACCAGTCCATAAACTAACAATGGGTTGGGGGAAATCTTATGATAACCTTTTGGAGGTTGAAGTTTTTCCAAAAGAGAAGAAGCCTCATCCATGTGAGGACAAAGGTGAGAATAATGATTACCTTTGCATAACATACAAGGGAATTTGACAGTTGTATTCTTCTTACCAACATGAACATCACTAGTTGATGGGGCATCACCAACATGTCTAGAAAATGCCGATGACGCCGAGGACCACATTTTTAAGACCTTGGGAATACCCGGGCAATCCCTCAGAAAGTGGTCACCCTTACAAAGACTGCAAGGGAATTTGGGTTTCAGATTATTTATTTTAATCTTGTTGACCTCATCAACACTCCCAGTACTATTAACAGTAATTGTTTGCTTGGATCCAACATCTGATGTTGTTGGGGCCTTGGTCCTTTTCAGTCTCTTCTTCTTCTTCCATTTTCGTTTCTTCTTCTTCTGATCAACTTGGCTACTTTCTTTAGAGGCTTCACTAGGCGAAGAAGGAGAAAGGGAAGGAGACTTAATGGGTGAAGAAGGAAAAAATCTGACATGAGGTTGATATGTGGGTGGTGTACTGAAATCTAAAGTATTAGGTGCAGTTGAAGCATTGGGAGGATTCAAGATCACCAGAGTGGGGAACAACCAAACCAGTAATCCGATGGTGAGTCCCAGAAGACTTAGTGTGGCAATGTACGGAGGACCAAAGTTTCCAAACGAAGGAAAGGTATAAGGTTCCCCAGGAGAAGGGGTTCCTCCATTGGTACTCTCAGGATTTGATGCCATTAACACTGACTCGACCTAAGGTCCACTAAGTAACACAACCAATAGATGCTATGAATCTGAGAAGAAAACAATCAAACAAAACCTTCCCACAATGACACCACTAGTTGGTGATGAAATCCAACGTCACGAGATCAAAATAGGAAGAGGTGGGGATAGAGCGGGTGGATCAGTTACGTTGGCGACCTGCTTAATGGACTTACGCCTTGGTGAAATCTTCCATGCAGTAATTATGGATTTACCCTCCAAGGAGACCGAGTGAGTTTGACCAACGTCTATTCCAGGTACAATGAGACTTCCCTTCACCGTCACCTTGTGTGAGACCCTAAAGATTATGAATACTAAGGTCACCAATTCGTAGTCAGCTCGTGGGTGGGTACAGTCAACAGTTTGATCTGAACGTATGGGCAGGATAACAAGTCTGAAATCAACTCGAGAGGCTCCCACACGTAATCATGGGTATACCCTCAAGTGACCCCTAATATACGATCTGACCACTACAAACATTTGAACCACGGAGGGATAATCTCCATAACTCTCCCGAATGCAACCTCGTGCATAACCCCTATGTGAGAGGGGGATCCCAGAAAGCCTATACGACAATTGTATTTTCTCTCCATATCGTAAGATGCTAAGTTTGTTTGATAGATTTGGAAAGTTATCCTTTCAACTTATTCCAAATCCCTACACCTTAAACTAATGTAGGTTCGCTAACAAAGATGTAAAAAGTATGATAAATTTTAGTTAAGCATTAATTTTAGTGGATGTTGTTTAATCATAGGTGTATGAGAGTGAATACTAATGGTATTGTGACTCAATTCCCAAAACATGCATAAGAAATGATAAGCAATCTTTTCTTTCAATGAATGTATAATCAAGGGAAGGAGAAGGATTTTCCTTTCACTGTCAAACACTAAGATGCAATGACCTCATGCAATAGTCCTCAATAAGTAATCCAATGCAATGCTAAAATGTTTATGTGTGATTGATAACTAGTAGATGTAAATCTTCCTATGCTAATTGAACTTCAAGATTTGTGAGATTTAAACAATCTGGAAGCAAACTTCACATAAACCAAAAGACACCCTTGTTATGATCAAACAAGAAACAGAAAGACAAAAACTCAAAAGGAAGGAGAAAGATCTTGGAAAAGATGACTCAAAGATCATAAAGAATAGTACAAAACACCTTTGAAACCCCTTACAAAGTTTTCACTCATTCAAATAAACGAGAAGAAAACGACAAATTTACTCCAAATCGTGAAGGACAAATTGTAAAATAAGGACAAATGTAAAAAACTCCAAACAAAAGAGGATGAATTCTTAGAAATAAGGTGTTGGAAAGACAATACCAAGATGGACTAAGAGCATGGGACCCTGAGCAAAAACCAAACCAAGAAACAACTTCAGAAGATGAAAATTCTGGAGAATTTCTCACAAAAATGGGGTAGCTCTCTGGTGTAAGGGGAACCAAAGCGTTCCAACACTTTGTGTAAGGCTATAGGAGAGTGTTGGCACTTTGAAAACAAGAGGAGGGTAGCGCTCTGCTCCAAAAACTCAGAAACAAGTCCAAAAATTCAAAAAATCGATGAAATTCAGTCAATCAGGGTGATCCTGATGACATAATGAGGCAAACAAACAAATATAAGAATAAGAAAGACAATGTGGAGAAGATCAAATCAGTGCGAAAAGGGAAAAAACAAGATCTGGGAATGGAAACAAAAATCAGAGCTCCTCCCCAGTGGAGTCGCCAATTTATGTTGTAGGTGAATCCCCCTACGGACAAGTGGATTCCCTCTTGGTATCTAGACTCCTAAGAGCAAGACATAAAAGTGATTAACATGGACACCGAATTCCTTTTAGATCTAATAAAGCTAATGAATGAAAGATAAGGAGAAATATATGTACCTTATTAGCGACGTTTGTCCTTGCAAAGCCCTGGTTGAGCTTTGATCCTGAGATCCATGATGGGTCCTGTAGGACAAACAAAGATATAATGGACTTCCTACTATACTGATATTATCTCAATCATAGATTCATCTATTGCAGACAAACTCATATGGAACAAGCACAAGTTTGAAAGAAACAGGCCAAGCATTGATTATTAATGAGAACAAGTAAAAATACTTACAATCCTTTGAATGAAGGTGCAACAACTTCTTCGGGTTCTCCTTGTCCAAACCCTTTTCTCAATTAATCTCCACTGATTTCTTTGATGTAATCTCACTCATGATATCATAAGTTTGATGTAATTCCCAATCTTCATTGTCAATACCTTCTTATGAGATCATAAGTTAGGTATAATTCTCAATCTTCCTTGTACCTTTCACCATGAGAAGGTCTCCTTATATAACCTTGGAGAGGTCCAACCACTTGAGAGATATTTGGGATGAGTTGAGGATTCTTCTCCTTTAGTTGAGGATCTCCCCTAAGATCATGCCTTGATCATCTATTCGAATCCAACTACCTTAAGGAATTGAGGGATTATTTCCTTATTTTCCTCAACAAACCTAGAATTTGCTAAAAAAAGGGTAGCGCTCCCCCAAAAGGGTGCACAGGGCACTCAAGCACTCCCCCAAAGAGGCCCAGGGAGCGCCAACACTCCCTGACAGTGGGTAGGGGAGTGCTCCTCTCCAAAATTCAATTTTTGAGTGTTTTTTCCATGGAAAAAGGTTTGTACTCCCTATCAAGTGACTTCTCTTCTTCCAAACTAGCCTTTGAGGTGTCTTAAGTGTCTTTGTGATGTTGTTAGAGGCACGACATGGGCAAGATGGCAACATACTATTTGTGACACTTGCAACACTTGTAGTCAAGATGCGACACTTGCGGACGAGATGCGACATTTACAACACTTGTAATGATGAAACTTGTGACACTATCAAAGTGAGTAATTTTGATGTGTAACAACTGTACACCATCGAATGGTTGAGCAAGAAGAGAGACATCTGTGTCAAGCAATGTCGCTTACCCTACAACATCAATCCCTTCAAATATGAGGTAATGTGTGGTGTTTCCCCACTTGAAGTCTATGATGTTATTTTAGGAAAGCTATATATGTGGAAACATCACACTATTTATGAGTCTCATCCTTGTAGTGTCATTGTTACTATGGGGGTCCCCTCTATAAGATACCATAGGTAGTTATGACTACTGCCATTTCATTGAGCTTAGAAATATAGTGTTGCAATTTAATCCCTCAAACCAATTTTTTTTCCGTCTTCACAATCCGGTTAGAAGGTGAACAAAAGGCCATTGCAACCAACACAACCTTAGTCCAGTACCTTTCTATACAATATAAGCAGGTCAACAATATTGTAGAGCACAAAGATATTTTTTCACTTATGGGGGTTACTCTGCATTTCCATGTCAAGCATTCCATTGACTCAGTTCCCAGTGCTCCCTTACCCAATGGTCCAATTTATAGATGCTCCCTTCCATAGAATGAGAGTCTTCCATATGTTCAACATAGCTCTATTGGCCACCACCTTTTTCAGGTGTGCTTGGGGTTCCAACCATTCACCCCCATTGATATAGCTCTTCTTTCTGCATATTCACCAACATAGTCCTCCCAAAATCAGACCAAGGCAGATATTTCAGCCATATTTATTGAATGGATCCAACACGTTCAACAACAAGTTCATGACATCCTTCAACATGCTAATTTGAAGTACAAGCAGAACAACTACTTCAACAAGGAAAGCAGATCACCAAGTTTCATATTCAACAAAAAATTGTCCATTTCTTGAGGGAACTTGACACAATGGGGACATTTTCTTCCTGAGGGGGGATGACTAATCCAGGTGGATCTTCGTGGCCATCCACCTTTTCCATCGAATCAACGTTTTCGAGCATGTGGTTTGGATAAACCATTATATTCACCCTTTTGATGGGGAATGTAATGTAGTTTAACCGTTTGTTAATTACAACCATCATATGTAGATGCCTACAATGTTAATGCATTGGATGCCATTATAACTCCATATTTAAGCATGATTGGGATAGAGTAGTACTAGGATGGGTGACCTCTCAAGAATTCTGTGTGTTTTACTTTCTTATGGGATTTTGTAAACATAGACCAATTTATCCCACATGCATCATGGGAGTTATTCTCCTCTCACTCTCTCATATATAATCAAGGTGAAGGAGGTCCTTTGAGCATGCAATGGAGTGTGATGTAATGCTTATTTTTTAATGAGTGTAGCCATAATCTCTTTCTCTTCGGAGATAAGCTACCACCATTCTAGCCAGTTTGTGTTCTACAATGTTTTTCTATTTTATTCATTAATAGAAGTTGGGTTTCATTGTATTTATATGTTCTCTGCTATATTTTTGTTCATATATCATTTCATTCTCAACATAATCTAGATCAACCCTGGTAGTGGTTAATGGGCTTGGAAACATTTTGTAAAACCACCTCACATGGCCTCGTAAACTTTTTTTTTGACTTGACAGCCCCACCACCATGGACTTGGTATCATGGGTACCACCTACACAAGATAACTCCAAGTGGAACCACATAATACCTTCATATCATCCTTCCCATCCATGTCACCAATATAGGTCCAAATCACCAATATGATCCACATCATATTTTTGGCATATTCCATAAATTCAAAAATATGTATACCTTTTATTTATTTATTTTCTTCTATTTTTCTCCACAAGGATACCATGCATTTTCCAGGATTATCTTCCCTAGCCAAATTCAATCCTTGTAAAAACCCAACCTGACACCACTTCAACCACTAATCTCTATATTTCTTTCAGAATTGTGGATTTTCTCCCAATTTTAGTTTTCCTCAAATTTATAAAGGACAAACTCTGTAATCATGAATTTATAAATAGTGTGCCTCCATATTGTCATATAAATTATGTCTCATACCATATGGGAAAATTTAATACCCGTGAAATTTTAAATGATGGTCTTTATAGAATTTTCCACATAGACATTTTATCAAACATATAACTCACAACTTGTAACTTATTCATATACAAGCTAGTTTCTAGACCATATAGACCCATTGTTGTAACCTCACTCTAATACCACTGTGTATTATACCCAACCACCCCTAGACACTATTGAAGTAGTGGGGTAATTAAAAATTTCCTTCCCACTCACAAAATACCTTTGTATTTTTTCTCATCCTTCTTGTTATGGGAAATGAGCTCACATGGATCTCACTGAGTAGATCAACACGATCTTCCTACGATCAACCTAGTTATCCTAGAAAGGAGTAGACTTCTAAAGTATTTCCTAGATCTAGATTCAAATATGTGGATTCACAATGATTCTATAGAACGAAGAATATTTTCATACTTTTCTGGAGGTGGTCCTTCGTATCTCCTGGCTGTTGCAGTCCTAGAACTCCAGCTCCAAGATCCACAACTTTCTTCCTATATACAAAAGACACCCAAAATACTCTCCACCTTTCTATTTAGGATTAGAAACCTAGATATAATTAGATTTCAATTATATCTACAATAATATGAATCAGATCTAAACATTTTCTATTCAATTGCAAACATTCATAGGGGGGAAAACAATTGATCTATTAATTTTAACCAAGACATTACATCAATATGACATACCTTGTATGTAGATGCATTTCTTATTGGATCCTTTCTCCCCGCCTCTCCTTACAACTCCTTAGTCATGCTAGGATTCAATGACTTCTTGATGAATACCTCTTCAGTTTGGCAACATAACCTTGCTATTCAATTCTTCCTTCTCTTTCCCAAGGCTTGGCTTTGTTATATAGCTGTTGGGAGGCTTAGGAGAGGCTTCTATATCTTCTAGAGACCACTAGAGACTCGAATGATGTGATTTCCTAGGCCCTTGACATGTATATCCAACTCATCTCTCGCCTATCACCTCGTAACTAACCAGTTTTAGAAATATGACAGTGGCTTGTGGGTTGCACAACTAGTGTCCAACGAGGTCCTCATGGGTTGTTTGCTATGTGTCCCATGAGGATTCCTAAAAATGGGTAAAAGGGGATCCAAAAAGGGTCAAACCCTAGGAAAAAGATGCATTCAGGGCTTAATCTTATGATAACATCCTCTCTGGTTTGTAGAGTGGAAATTAAGGATATAAAAGATGCCCCCTAATGTGTGAGGTTAGGAAAGGAGTGGATGGCCAAAAAAAATTACAATAATGTCCATATAAAGAAGTGAAAGGAGAGAGAAAAGGAGGTTTGGTAGACCAAATAAGACCTATGATCAAACACCAAGGATGAGTATATATAGACCAATCCCCTAGGTAGACATACTCAGACTTAGAATGAGCATGGATACCAAAGAATACACTGCGGATCCATGAAATGAAATGCTTGAGCATGGCCATGAAAGAATACACAGTGGATCCATTCCATCAATAATACCATATCCACGAGACAATACAATGTGGATCTACTTCATTACTCAATCATAGCCACCAACATATACAATGTGGATCTGTGACACAACATAGATGTCAAGAAGAAAATGAGCACTAAGGAGGGTTCCCTTGAAGTCCTCCAAGTACTCATATACAAGTGATATACTCCAATATAACTTGGAAGGGGTGTTGTGAATGAAGTATGTGTCCCCAATCCCAAACCTCAATGGTACAAATCTACAACTTGCGAATAAATGAGTTGATGTTGAGCATGGTAGAAACTGTCTGATTATCGATCATTGAGGTATACCATTAATAGACATGATGGGACACATCGATGATGAAGATGGACCCCAAGGTACCTAGTACAATCTAGCGAGTGTGAATAGAGGAGATGATTCTGAACACTCATAAAATTAATCGATCACGAGTCAATGATAGAAACCCACTATTGATCATGAGGAGGCCTGCCACTGATGACTACAATATCCAAGGTACTAGCTGGTTTCTAGATCCCTATACTAGATAATGTGTTGAAGTCTATAGGAAGAGATTTGTTTAATGAGGGCCTTAATGTATCCCCATAAATCGAAACAAAAAAAACATCAAGATATGATGTGAATAGAGAGTATCACAAAGTACAATTGACACAGGGATGGTCGACTCAGAAAGTCAACAAAAGAACATATGCTCAACTTAGGCTTAAACTTCCCTTGAACATATAGCACAAAAAAATGGTGACTTGACAACAAGTCATAAGACATGGATGAATATAGTGCAACAACATAAGAGGCATTGAAGCATTCTCCATGATGACTAGAAGAGTAACCGGTTGGAGTTGTATCTCTGACGCATATTACTGGGAAAACTCCTAGGAAATCTAAAAACCAACTATATGATGAGGACTCAAACAAGTGCCATGTTCAAGGGAGACTCGACTGATGCTTCCATTTTGAGAATAGACCAATGGTGAAAAACCCCCACTTGTTTTTTTGATTGTTTTGTATTTTTCATCTCCTTCTTGGTTTAATGAGGAAGAAACAATGAAACAAGTATGATCAGTCTCCTTCATGTTTTAATGAGCATGAAAGAGTTACCCAAGTAAGCTCAATCTCTTTTTTCTTAAATTTAGTCCCCCGAGCCTGAAAAAGTATAAAACAATACAAGTTAGAACTCTTCTAGCCCAGGTGGACTAGAGTATTTATTTTTCATAAGAAGTCCATCCAGTCCAAAAAAAGGTTAAACGTATACTGAATAGATGTCCTTTCAAACCATGAGTGTGAAATAAAACAATCTCACTCAAAAATATTTTCATGTTTAGAGAGTCCGAAAATAGCTTAAAGGAGAGTCGTAGGGAGAGAACGAGTGGCTTAACAACATGCTTTATGTTCCAAGCACATGGAACTGACCTAAGAAATGGGGAATGCAAATGGTACTGGAAAGTGAGGTCCACTCTTAGCAACAATTCTCTCCCTAGGTAGAGGGATGCAAAATGGAGGCCAAATAATGAAAGAGGCGGATGGTCAAGGCTAATGAATGGTGGTAAGTGGGATATGGGAAAACAATAGTGCAATGATGAGAGGCACGATGCAAGAAACAAATGCATAGATGACCATTAAGAAATGTAAAAAGTTTTTCCAAAACCACTAAGGAATGTTGCCAGAAAGTAGAAGAAGAGAGGAAAATGAGGCTCAATCTTCAAGTCATGGTGGGGATAAAGGAGGGATCTCGGGCCTACAGGAAAACATAACATGGGCACCAAATGAAAATTTGGGTGATAACTAGGGTTCCCATGAAGGGTAGGCACTACCAAACTAGTTACAATTTGCAAAAAAGAGTGGCTAGTGTTGCAATTAGCCAAGTTGGGACCTAAGGAATCATGTTGGAAGTATGGACGGTTAATAATGAAAAGTGGGAAATGTAGGGAAAAACCTATCCCTATATGTCATATTATTAACGTGTACCTCAAGTTTAATATATTTCTCCATCTTTGTAAAACAAATGTCCCTAGAATCATGTCAATACATGTAAACTAGATTCCAAGGTCAAAACGCATAGTGAAATCTCAAAAAAGAAATTATTTTTGGATTTTTGGGATACGATATATGCAAAACAAAAGCACACCCACACCCACACACCTATGTACAAGGAACTACACATTTCAATGCTTTACGCAAAGTAGAGCCCATGGCTAGTCTCATGCCAAGGATCTTTTGATAATAAAGGAAATCATGCCCTGTTATTGGCATCGTATGGCTCACCATACCAAGGACATGCCACACAAGAATGAATCTCTGCATCCGAGGATTCTCATCATGAGTGGTTTTGTGAGATATAACAAATCCTTGATGGGGCCCATCAAGACAGGAAGGAGGTACAAAACACAAATCTTCGAGGGAAGGGGAAGCAAAGAATTCATTGACAAGTTTTGAGAAAGATAATCGAGGTGGAAAAAGATCAAGACTAGGGATTTCACTGGATGCCCCAACAAATACCGCTAGTATCAGATAAATACTCATCATGTTAACTCTCATCAATTCTGAATCAGGAGAAGATGATGGACGCGTCATCTCATCCTTTGGATTTTCTATGGGAAGCCATGACGTCGAGGATGGCATCTTCATAAGGAAACTCAGAATCTAGGATGTCATGTGAACTTGGAGAGTCAACAACCCATATGGGCATAATAGGATGATTAGAATCCATATGAGGATGGAGGTGTTGACCAATATCAGTGGATGTTGATGGGATTGTTGGATCGACAATCTTGACCGTGGTGCATGGCATGGAAGCTCCACATGAATCAACATCCTTAGGATGAGGTACCATCCAAGGATCAAAAGACCCGAGGGATCCAAATTCCACTGGTAGATGAGGAAATCATGTTGATGGGGGTGATGGTTGTGTGTATATGATGGTGGGGGAAGGGGGAATATTCCCATAAGCAAAGGATCTTTGAACATCCCCTCATCAATGTTAATAGAAGGTTGCACAATATCATCGAAAAAGGGTACACTAGACCCCGCATTGGATCCAAGGTCTGAGGTGAAAAACACAAGCTGATCGATCATAATGATTTCCCTTGGTGAGGTAAACGTAGAACCCAAAATACTGAAGAGATGAATGCATTCATCTCATAGAACCAATTGTGTCTGAATAACATATTGTATTCAAGTGGTGTGTCGATGAACTATATGACAACGAAGACAATACTTTCACCTAACTCAATGGGTAAGGCAATGATGATTCCATGGGGTTGTAACATGTGTCTATCGAAGGATTTTAAGAGTGTAGTAGACATATAGAGCTTGGGAGAGCCAAGGGATTTCCAGCAAGAAATCGACATGATGCAAGTCAAGGCTCCTTCATCCACCACTGTCCGGTATATGTTTCTCCCTAATTATCACACTATGATTTGAAAGGAAACCTAATGGGAGAGCCTATGAATAACTTGGGTAGTTTCAAAGGTTATTAAGCTCAACTTTGAGGGATCAACCCCACCTATGGCTGATAGCAAGGATTTCCGTTGTGTGGGGAAGCTTTGGATAAATTCAAGTGTAGACATGACACAAGGTGCCTGGGCTAAGTCTTCCACAATACTATAGTTTTAGGTAGCCCGTGTGTTGGGATTATGTGTCATGTGCCGAATAATTCCCTTTGGTTGGCGAAGTTGTGCCTCAAGAAATGAATTCTCTATCTGAAGAGGGCCACTAGGTTGGGATGAATATGTTTCTTTGGAGGAAACATTTGAAGGCTTAGGAATGTCATAATTTTTAGCTCGTTTTTGTAAATTGACTGTATGGACACACATGTAAATAGGAGCATTCGATATAGACCCTTCTTGATGAGGATTACTTTCGATGCACCTGGGAGGAGGGTCAAGATTTGAGTCGACCATATTTTGAGGTTGAGGGGGTAATGGATGAGTTAAGAAAATATGCTATTAGGGAGCCTGTTATTGTGCCAAGAATCTGTGGACCTCATCCTTTCATGGGAACTAGTGGGTAGGGTGGTCTTCCCCGCAAATCGTGCAAGGAAAATGACTCTTCTTATTTTTATTAGTACCTCCCTCTTGGGAATTTTGGGTAGTGTTAGTTCCTTTCTCATTAGTGGGATTCATCTTTTTGTTCCTATTTTTCTTTCCTCTTGGTTGCTGAGGATTTTTTGGTTGTGTGGACTGCACTGAATTCACCTCAGAGTTTAGAGTAGGGACCAAAATAGTTTGAGAATTAGTACCAGTAGTTGATGGTTGTGATTGAATGGACAATTGTCCCATTTGATCAACTAGTTAGTTAACAAATGCATGAGAGACAAAACCAACCACACCATTGACATGGGGTCCTGGATGGGGTTTACAAGGATCAATTGAGAGTTGAGGATAATTTGGAATGATATCATATAAAGTACCCGACTGAGAAGAAATTAAATCCATATGTTGGGCACGTAAAATGGATTTCTCCTTAGTGGTCACCCTGACCATAGCTACATCTCGAGAAATGGGTGGTAAGAGGGACTTAGTAAACCACTACATTATGAGATTATCCAGAATTTAAGTCTTAATCATTATACGCCTCTGGTGCCACTCATGTACATGATCATAAATATGGGTGGCATTGTTTTGATACAGAGAAGTCAAGAGGTATGTTCCTATATAATACCAAATAAGTAGTTGGTAATGAATTAAAAACACCATCGATAGGTCATTGAAGCTTCTAAAAGAACCACCTTTTAGTTCAATATACCATTTGGAAACGAATCTAGTCAGGGACCTCTAGAAAATACAGAACCTCACACTATCATCCATCAAAGAGTTGGATGAAAACCATAAGTGATATGTCATGATGTGTGTAGAGGGATCCTCTCCCAATTTTCCATCAAACTTTGGAATGTTTTATGGTAACTTAGATGGAATCGTTGATGAAAAGTGGTCATGGGAAATAGGGTCATTCGTCAACCGTGGAAAATATTGTAAGTCAAGCGTTGCAAGAAACAAAAATAGTGCGAATGAAGACTGGGAGGGAGGTGAAGTCTTTGTTGTCCCAAGTGGACCTCGTAGTCCACCTATGTTGTTACTTCTGGAAGGGAGAGGAATTTTTGGAGAGGGAGTGCCCCCAGGGATAGAGACATTGCTAGGAGTATGACTACTCCCAACAAGGTATGCAAATATTCTCCATTCTATACGATAATTTTGAATCCACATATTTGAATCTAGATCTAAGAAATACTTTAGAATTCTACCCCTCATGTGTATGATAACTAGGTTGATCCTAGGGATATCTTACTGATCTACTCAGTGAGATCCCTGTGAGATAGTTTCCCATAACATATTCACGACCATACTAGGGAATCGAATGATATGAGTTCCTAGGCCCTTGACACGAGGATCCAAACCATCTATCGCCTATCACCTCACAACTCCCCAATTCTAGAAATATGACCATGCCTCATGGGTTTCACAACTAGTGTCCAGCGAGGGCCTGGTAGGTTGTCTACTAGGTGTCCCACGAGGATGCCTAAAAATGGCTCCAAAAAGGGTCAAACCCTAGGCAAAAGATGTGTTAGGGATTTAATCCTATGATAACATCCTCTCTGGCCTGTAGGGTGTAAATTAAGGCTATAACACTTCTATCTAGGTTGTAATCCATATCTTATAAATTCGATATCACATTTTTTTATTGTCATGCTATTAATGAGTTAATTCATGCAAGCTTAACCATGCAAGATTATGCATACAAATAGAACAACATTTACATAAATAAACCATAAACACTTATCTTATGGGAATAAAACACCAATTAGTGGCAGATGGAGGAGGTACAACCCAGCCATAGGCTCACTATTTCCTATCATCTTTATACAATGAGGCTACCCTTGAGATAAGTATATAAGTCCAAAAGGATGAAACACCTATGGTTGTCCCTAATCCTCTCACATAGCCCAATTTCCCAGAATTCACAAATTGTAAACTCTCCCAATAACTCCAACCCACCAACTCTCTTTCCCCTTTAACCTGAACAACCAAAGAATGTAATCACCTTCTCTATCATGAAAACCCTTTGGCTATCCCACTTCCCTCCAATGATCTAACACAAGTTGTCCATAAAATCTCTTTGCTGCAAAATCCAAGAATTCTTAGCTGTAACTAGTTTACTCAATTATGTTAGTTTCTCATGCATACGACACAAATTTTCTTCACAGGTTCTAGACAATCACTTCCCACCATTTTATTACAACATACCTACAATAATTTTTCCCACACCTAGGCTCTGGGACAAAATCTCAACACAATGATGGACAAATCCCCATGGAAGAATAAAAAACAAATCTCATGCATAACCAAAATACATGGACTATATTTGCATGATTATAATGAGCCACATGTCTTCCAAGGAAGCCCATGCATATCACTTCCCCACTAACTACCAACGATCGAAAGACTTAGGAACAAATAAAGTAATGAATTAGGATTATGAATAAAATACCATTACTTTACTTTAGTCCCCTAAGCCCCCTTTCTTTCCTACCTTGTGGAATCACATCCCTGCATGTGTTTCATCCTTCTTTGTTTATAGATGGTTATTTTTTTTATTATTCAATGTACAATATACATATTAAATCATTTTTCAACTTTCAACCATTTATCATGTACACATATATGCATTGGTAATATGAGGATCAAAACTAGGGTGTTACAAACTTCTTCAGATAAAACATTCATTCCAATAGGAACATGCTCTAAAGACTCTCCTTCCTCAAATGCACACTCTAAGATCTCATCACTATCTTCATTTCCTTCTTCATTTTCATAATCCTCGTCATTTGAGAGGTCTTCATATTCACTATAATTCATGTCAAACTAACAATATATTTTCTATGCATGCTCTAAGGAATCCATTCTTGACAACATCTACTCAATTATTTCTAGAGCCTCAACTTCAATTAGAGGTCTCCTTTTCTCCATTAAAATCTTCAAACCTTTTTCTTGGCTAAGGGTTTTCTAGGCCCTCTTCTTAGATTTATTTTTTTGGCCAAATGATTGGGATACCTCCACTACTTCCAACCTAACAATAATTCTCCTAAACTCCACACAAATTTCCTCTAAGGCATCCTCCTAATAAATTATCCTACTCACACTTCCAACTTTTACTCTTCACCTGTGACCCATCTATGCACTTTTCAATGTACAACTTCTTCAAATTACAACTCTACCCAACTCAAATGTTGGAGATATTTTCAAATACCTACTTGTGTATTTAAAATATTCCTTGAACTCTCCAAACCCACAATGAATTTCTCTTTCCTCACTAGTTTGCACCTTCAAATATCCACAACATCTACCTAACTGTAGTTGAAGCTATTCTTCTTCCTTATCCTACAACTCTACCTAACAACTTCATTTGTTGGAATTGAAATTCTTTACTAGGATATTTCCACTCTAATACCATTACTGGAGAGGGGACATCAATCCCTAGTAGAAATCCATATTCAACCAACACATAGAAAAAAAACATAAACAAGAGAATTATAGGCTTTAAAATTCACATAAACCACTTAAAGGCACAACACATAAATATCACAAAAACACAATGGTTATACACAAACATAGGGAGCTTCTTCATCAAAATGGCTTAATTGACCTTCCATTAAACCACATAAATTTTATTATTTATGTGCACAGTGCCTCAATATATATAAATCTCTCTCTCTCTCTCTCTCTCTCTCTATATATATATATATATATATATATATATATATATATTACATGGTCATTAGTCTTAGTTTTAGTTGGGCATTATAATACTAGGAAATTCACCAAAAACCATGGAAACATGACCTCTATTGTGTACTAGGCTACTTGGGTTCTCTCTCCTCTCCTCTGTTTCTTTCTTACTTCTCTTCCTTTATTCTATCTTCTTGTATTAGTTATTTTCCCCTCTTCTTCTCTTTATTCTCTATCTTTTCCATCGACTCATATCTCCTCATTCTCTTCCTCTTCATTTTTCTTCCTTCCTCCTATCTCCTTCATTCTTCTTTATTTGTGTCTCCTTTCTAGTTTCTCCTTTGCTCCTTTCATTTTCTTATCTCCGTATTCCTTTTAGAGGCTCAACCAACATGAGGAATAATAGTCCTCCCTTCGAGAGGCTTTCTTTGTCCCTTGTATATTTACTTCTCCATCAATAAAAGTAAAATAACCACACCTAAAAATTGAATGATGTTCAAGATTGAATTACTTAAATATTAATTTCGATGATGATCTAATGAAAACCATGGATACCTAACCCCTAGAATATTGTTGACCATTGGATATGGAGCCTAACCGAACGACAAAAAATTTCCTACATGATTATCCCGAGAGAATATCAATTCCATATTGTTAGTCCCTAAAGTTTCACTTGACTGCTAAAGGGAAAGCTAGGGCATCATTAAGTTATTGCAATGGTTTATTATATATCAAAATTGGATTGTGGGTTGGTTTGATGGATTAGTAATACTGAAAGAGAAAGGAAGGGTACAATAAGCTAATCATAGATCAGTGAAACACCATTGGGCATGGATTCAAGTAAAAACCCTGTTGATCGAAAGAAATCAAATTTCATATCATATAGAAAGTTTATATGAAAATGGGTAGAAGAATAGGGAATAAACAAAAAGTAGAATGCCCATCAAACAAAGATTCTCTTTGTAAAATGCATGGAAAGATACTTGAAACAAAACACACAAGTAGTAGGGAGTCACAACAAAATCTTTATAGATTGAGAACCTATTATCCATGGGAAACCATTGATTCTCAATGTCTGTAATTCGTTCAAGAAAGATGAAAAATAGAGTGTAAAACAAAGGAAATCACAATATGATAAAACAATTGTCATGAATCTTCACTGTGAGAAGCGATCTCATAATAAAATTTCCTCTGGATTACAATGACTCACATAGGTTTTATAACTCCTCAATTTCCTTCTCGGACCTCACCCCTTCAGCCTCCTCCTCTCTCCTTTGTACCAATAATTGATTTTATATAAAATTACATCATCCACATACACTATAAGTTTGCTAAAAATATGGGACTGATGCAATCAAATAACTTGAAATATGGAATTTCTAAATATGGATTTGATTTCTGCTAATGATCCTCTGTGATCTGGAGTTAAATTGATTGCCTGGAAATGGAGATTCATTGCCAATGATGAAAATTTTCCATTCCTGCCATATGCTCTGTCACTAGAGATTTCTAGAATATTTCATCCTAATCAGATGCCCATTTCTCCTGAACCGTTGAGAAATTTCGCAAACCCTCCGGGATCACTGTAAATGGATCCATTTGGGAGGTGTGTTTTGAATGGTTTCAACAAATTCCTTACAGTTTGGTCTAAAATTAGGCCCGAAATTATCCTCCTGAATAACGACGAGAATGCACAAAATCTGGGAATCTATATTTTTAAGGATGATCAAATTTCCACCACATGTATTTATGTCTTCAAATACTAAAACTTCTGGATTTAAATATGGAAGAAAATCCTCCATTAATTTCCACCCGCTAAATGACTGTCCGGAAAGCCCGATTTCATGCCCTATGACCGATTTTCCCTTTTGTTGTCCACCTTTCAAAAATGATAATTTTTAAATAGAGAAAACAATTCCCTGTGTATAACCTGTTTCTCAAAAATCTATAAAGCAATATTCATGGAAAAAATCTGAACATGCTATATTCAAAAGCCCTCAAATTTGGAATAAATTATTGACTACTGATTTAGTGCCTTTAAATCCAAAATGATATCTCTGACTGACATCTTATCTTCCTGGAAATATGGAATCGACCTTTAATGGACCACTATGAATCTGTAGTGGTTGGATTGATTATTTGAATACTCTGTTTTTTTTCTTTATTTAGTGTTTGAATTTCCTTCAAATGAATGAGGATATAAAAAAATGGATTGACTGTTCCCAACCTTAATATGTTGCTGGATTTTTTCCATCAAATCTGGAAAGGGTATTTCAATATTTCTCAGCTACCAACTGCTGTTTGCCGGGTACTATGCAAAATACTCTGCCATTCGTTCATCATCTATGCATCAATGCTTGAAGATTGACAAAGATCCATTTGACCAATGCCTATTCATTTCTACAAAATCAAATCAACTCAAAATATGGCTTTTTGATACCAATAGTTAATGATCTATCAAACTTTGGGCAATCTCTACTGAAAATATGATGGTTTTTTGAACCCATGTTGGTGTCACAAACATCCACCTACTTTCCTATCGAAATAACATAGATCTCAACTATCAAATCTGATATTGGCATCGGAAGTGTTTAACTTCCTGTCAAAATATGGAGTTTTCTTTCAACTTTGGTTCCTTTACCTAAGAATGTAAATCTGGGTGGGAATTTTGGATTTTATTTTTAATCTCGAACCAATTTAGTTGCTACAATCATTTTGCCTAGAAATGCTCTGACAATTAAGTACCCGGAAGAGAAATAATAAGGCCAATATCCTTGTTCAAATGGTCTAAGTACTATGCCAAGTTCTTTTATTCTCTGCAGTTGGAGAAAGTGTGCACTGAGTTCAAATAAACCTTCCAAATATTTAGATCTTTGTTTGTATGATTTAACATCAATTTATATGCTTTGTTGTTTGAGGATCAAATTATCGGCTAGAGACCGATGTGGCTTGACGTTGCTGATTAGAAATATGTTGACTGGTTATTTGAGTCTTCAATCCAACCCAATTTGATATACTTTCCAAAGTTCTCCCATAATTTCTTGTAATCCTCTTTATTTTCACTTTGCAAAATACCCTGAATCATATCAAATGTATTTCATACAAGACACTTCTTCATTATATGAATAATGCAGCTTTCTTGAAGGATCGCTTTGGAGACATTTAAGAGGAAGATCATTTGAATCCACAATACCTTTAACAAAGCTCAGATAGCGTGGAAAAAATTCACCATTGAACTCATCATAAATGAAAACTCGCTTGACATATAGGTGAATGTTCTTAGCCTTTGTAAACATTATATCCTCATTGTTGAGAGGAGCCATACTAGGGATGCCAAGGACACTTTAGAACTCTACTTTATCCTTAGTTATGAAGTGAGTGTATGTCAAAGGATCCATAAATTCATTGAATGCCTTCTTGTAAAACTCATTGTACTCTTCTGATGGAACCTCTTCAGAATTACACATCCAAATAGGCTTTGTTTCATTTACCAATTCCCAGTCCCAATAATTTTCTATCATAGTCTTAGTTTTCTTACATCATTCTTCGTGACCTGAGAATTATCACAGTTGCGAATTGCTAGCATTTGAATGAGACTCAATTTTGACATTTAGTTCCTGTAAATATAACACTTGGTGATGAGTGATTGACATTTGGATGGGCACATTGTTGTTGGATTTGGATAGATAAGGAAATAATAAATAAAATATGAACTTACTGTAAGCAAGAATTCACGATATTGAAAATATTAGGATATGGGGGACTTGAAAAGCTTGGCAGTTTTGAGAGATTCGATAGAAAATCTACAAAAAGGTTGACAAGATTATGCTAATGATTATGCTATAAGAATGCATGGATTCTGGTAGCAGCCCTACTATTGGCCAAATGTCAAAATTTTAACAATGTGAATTTGAGAACTAACAATGAATCCTTCTAGGGATGGAATCCTCCTTGTTAGGATCCAAGAATAGGCTGACCATTGTGTTATCACATGAATTTGTCAAGGGTCATATATAGTTAAGCCTACTCCCATGACTCATCTCTCTCTTCTCCGTATGCCATTCCTAGAATTTTTTCCCTTCTAGTTGGTAAAGTTGATTTCCCTTTTTGTTCAATGACCTGGTTTTCCTTTGTGTCTTGCTTGACTGATTCTCAACTCAAATTTTTTCCGTTCTTCTTGAAGGATAAACACATATTGTGATTTTGGTTCAAATTACTGGTCATCCTATTTTCCATTGATTGAGCTCACAACATGTCATCTAAGCCCTTAGTTTGTACAGGTAACAACCATGAGCTCAAAGAACAACATTCAGAGTAGTCCATTTCAGGCTTGAAACACAAGCAAACAAACATGATGATAGTTTAATGACGAAGATCTTGTATACAGTTCAGATTAGCAGATCTCGTGCATTCGGAATTTCAAAGTTGCGCGAGGGTTAACGATCAGACAAAAGACTCAGAGTGACCTTTGCCCAGAGTTTCATATCAAGCGCCATACTTCCTTCTCCAGCTAACGGTCATGATTTACTTTAGGAGTTCGGTCTTCGGGATTTTAGGGACTTCCCCTCTTGTTTACCTCCAATGTACTTTCTCCCAGAGTGCACAGATCTCTTTCGTGTGTCCCTACATATCTAACGGTCATGATTTAGTTTGAGAGTTCGGGCTTCGGGATTTTCAACTTCTCCACTCCCAATTTCCTATGGAGTACTTTCCTCCCGAAGTTTAATATATTTCACCATTTGTCCCTTTGGATGACGACCACATGGCATTCATTTCAGGCCACCACATTAGCTTTAGGAAATCATCCTCTCGGAAGTATTCTTGTTCAACATCAAAATCTCCCAAGCGCTAAAATTAGTGCCATCTCTAATCATGGTTAAATGGATTCTAGAGCTGGTGGGAAGATAAGCTTTAGCAGGGGTGCTAAAATAGCGAGGTTGCCCAGATCACAGATCGCGACTAGATCAACGACCATGCTTGATTGCGGGGATGAAACATTCTCAAATGATAAAATTATTGAGCGGTCCCGCAATCGAAACCATGGTATAGAGAGGGAGGTATGTGGTAGTTGGTGGTGGATTGTGGGTACCGAAGCATTGCAGATCGAAAACGCCCTTGAGGAACCTGCAATCACGTGCTTATATAGCATCAAATACGAGAGAAATGCATGGCATCCCTCTAGGAATTAAGCCTCATCCCAATCCCCAGGAGAGATCATTTAAAAAAAAAGAGGATTGGTGGTTGAAACCTTGACTCACTCAGTAAATGGAAGCATGGAGGGTCAGCCAAGGAGACAGAAAATTTTCAGCCCAAAGTACATCAGAGGGCAATTTTTCTTGCAGGCCCATGCTGACCTGAGTTTCCTTCTGACAGAAGGAACAAGACAGGTGAAGGACCTTCCAGAAGGGGAGAAAGGGCGTGCAAAAAGAATAAACGCAAGGACAAACAACAAGGACACACAGGTGGAAAATCCTTGGATAGGAAGGCTGGTTCGAACTCCTCGTGGTTGTCCACTATTTTGATTATAAATACATCAGATGAATAATATGTTAAGGGGGATGGTTGAGAAGAGCTCCCTATTTTTTCTAATGTTTTGATACCAGAGATGTTCTCTGGTTATGTATGAGACCTGAGACTTTCTCATTAATAGAAGTCAACTTCTTTCATCATCTTGTTTACTTTTGTGCTAAAACACTCGTGCATGGATGATCCATATGAGTTGTTGTAGTTGTATTGTAATGGAGGTTTGATTATAATGTTTTTGTGACCTGTTTCAGTATTTTATTTCGTTGTCTTGTTTCCTCTTATGCTGAAATGCTCGTGCATGGATGATCCAGATGATTTGTTGTAGTTGTATTGTAATGGAGGTTTGATTATAATACTGCTATTATATATTTCAGTATCTTAAACTTGAGTTCAAGAGTGCTCTTGTGCCTGAGTGTTTTCTACACCAAGCTGCTTGAAGGCTGGATTATCATGGAAAATGTGTCCATTTTCCTCACTAAGTCTTCCTCCTTCTCGCCTTTAACCTTAAGCCACTAATTGAAGTTAATGAGAACCTCATTTTCTTATGCATTGCTAGCCCAATTTTCTGTGTTAAAATATTCTCATGCTGAGCTTTCTCCATTTGACCTCCACTCATAAACATTCCTCCACAAACCATTTTGATGGGTACTGGGCTTATCCTCTTGCAATATTAGGGTGACTCTCAGTGCTAACATTCTTGGATCCATTACTGGGGAACGAATTGAATAAATTTCCCTGGGATTTAATAACAAAGCAATATTGATTTTGAAGGTGCCTCAAAGATCAATACCTTGAAGATTGCAGCTTGCACCTGGAAACTCCATTGTTTCAGTTGTGGCTCCCAAAGGAAGACACATGAGGTCTACTACATATATGCCTCTGGAAACAACTGAAGCCGACCCATAGAATATTATAAATAAAGGAAAGACTTCTCAATAAGGACTTTTAGCTGTTGTACCAGGTGATTCTAGTAATTTACATGATTCTTCTTTTAAAACTCCACTAGCTGTATCAAATTCTCCTTCTATACCATCTTCTGGAGTTTCCATAAGTTTAGATTTTGAAATATTTCATGTTGAACTTCCCCCTTATAGTCTTCATTTGGAAGGAGAAATTTTTGAAACCCCTATTTCCCCTGATATTGTAAAGTGGTTTAGACCCAGGAGCTTAGAAGATTTTCCCAGTTTGGGTTTTCCTACTCCTCCTCCTATCAAAGTTGTTGTAACTAAAGAGGGGGAGACTAATTTTCCTTTGAACCCTATACCATTCTCCTCCAACACTCAAACCATTCCCCCTAGAAACACAGCTCTAGTCCTACCTGTCCAAACTCCATCTCCCCCTTGTTCTCCTCTAGTTCACATCCCAATGGTAGGTGCTAATATTCCTAGAAATAGGATGGATGCCATAACGGCTTCTATATATGCCCCTCTTGTTTGACCTCAGCCTATGAATTCTCTCCCAGTTGGAGAATACCTTAAGTACATGCCCGAGTTTACGAGGGAGGAAGACATAACTACATAAGAACACCTTTCATCTTTTTATAGTTATGCAAATAACCTTAACATTGAAAATGAAGATGTGTGGATGAGAGTATTTGTACATAGCCTTGATGGTGAGGCTAGGAAATGGTTTAGGAGCTTGACTCCTGGATCTATTGCTGGGATTGAAGCTTTGGATGATTCATTCTTGAGGCATTGGGGGGATAAAAAATATTTTCTTTATTACATTACATAATTTGGGTCACTTAAGAGGAAAGATGGGGAATCTATTTTAGACTTCTCAAAAAGATTTAATAAAATGTACAATAAGATTCCCACTAAAATAAATCCTACAAAAACCTATGCCAAGATTACTTATGCCATTGCTTTTTACCCTAAGATTTTCCTCTTGTTGAGAGAAAGAAGAGATACCTCTTTATCTCAGATGCAATATGCAACCCTTGAAGTAGGGTCTAATATATTGGCAGCTGAAAAAATTAGGAGTAAATATGATAGATATAGAGGAAAAGGTAGGGTTGAAACTTCAACCTCTGATTCCTCTGCTGCCCACCCTCAAGTGGATGAATTGACAAAACTGGTAAAATCACTTTCTGTAGGAATGGAGAAATTGAAGCTTGAAGGAAAGTAGAGCTATAGGAACACCTAGAATGCTAAAAATAGGGGTAATTTCAGAAGAACCAATAATTCCCCTCAGATCATCCAAAGAGGTCAAAGAAATAGGGATAGGGATGATAAAAAAATAGAAGCCCCTCTGCAAAATTACCTTGTTACTGATGAACAAGGAGAGGAGGAAGAAGCTAACCCTAAAATCCATTGTCTTGGTGACACCTCTTCATCTCCTCATTTAACCCAATCTGCATATGACGAGTCTCTCATGGATAGCCACCTGAATGAACTGAACAAAGGAGAAAGGACTAGGGGAAATCCAAATAGATACAACCTAAGGTCAAAGAAGAAAGAGGGGAATCCTGACATTTCTGATCAGCCTACTAGAGTAGAGAATCTTTCTAAGAGTGTGGTAGCTAGCAGCAAATAAAAAGAGACACAAAACCCCTAGGCAGTGGTTAATATCCCTACCCCAGAAGTTAAGGAGATTCTGAAGCCTCCCTCCTCTTTTATCTTTGAGAATGAGATTCAAAAAATAAAAATCCATGTACCTTTTTTGGAGATAATTAAGAATGAGTTCAAAATGTACCTTTCCAAAATGTTGCGGCCTGAACCTTCTTTTAATTCCACAGATTCAGTCAACCTTCAAGATGAAAAACTAGCTGTCATCCTGGGACCTTTGGTAGAGGATAGAGATGACTCTTCCCAAACTTTCTACACATCATTAAACATTCACGATAAAGTGTTGCACAACTGCTTGATGGACTCAGGGGCATCTCATAACCTCATGCCTAAAACTTCCATGGATGATCTTGGGTTGGAATTTACAAAAACCTACCATGACCTATACTCATTTGATTCGAGGAAGGTGAAGTGTCTTGGGGTTATTAAAGACCTGGTTGTTTCCCTATTATAATTGCTAATGAAAAGTGTGGTCATGGATATTGTGGTGGTTGATGTCCCCCCTATGTTTTGGATGCTCTTCACAAGATCTTGGATCAAAAGACTAGGGGGAAATTTGCATATGGAACTTTCATATGCCACCATTCCGATGTTTGGGGGAGAACATAGAAGGATTTATAGGGAGGAAAAATTATCCTACATCATCAGTGATGAAGCAAATCCTACCAACCACCTTATTTTGTAGTTGATACTGATCTAGGAACCAATATGTTACAACTCACTGATTCTCCTCAAACACCTATTGAAATAAGAAAGCATCCTATTACCTCTGGCGAAGATCCTCCTCCCAATACCTCTGTTTGGAAGATGTTTTTGATGGAGCCTCTTTTAGGGAGAGTGTTGGTGTTGGGGTACTCTTTATTTCCCCTACCCAAGAGGCCATATCTTTGTCTTACAAGATTAAATTTGAAACAAAAACAATGTGGCAGAATATGAGGCTCTTGTTTTGGGTTTGAGGGATTCTAAAGACATGAATATTGAAGAGCTAGCAATGTTTGGAGATGCCGAGTTAATTGTTCATCATGTAAAAAATCTTTATCAAGCTAAACACCCCAGGTTGAGGACCTACAAAAATGAAGTCTGGGATCTTGTTGATAGTTTCTTCTTGGATTTTAATATCTCATTTGTTCCAATAGAGGAGAACACTATGGAAGATTCCTTGACTATTTCAACAAATAATTTTAGAATTCCTTTGCCTCCTAAACTCAAGTATGATGTGGAAGTAAAGTATAGACCCTCTATTCCTAACAATGCCAAACATATGAAGGTTTTTGAGGATGATCTTGAGATAAAAATATTTCTTGAGATTGTGGATGAGTTTTCTGCCTTACATATTGATCAAGATCTTGATACTGAGAAAGGCCCTCATATTGATGTTTTTCTGAACAAAATTGTTGACCATTATATTTTTCAGTTGCCCAATAACCATATTCTAAAAGGACTAGTCCACTTGGAGAGATTGTTTGATAGAAATGATGTTGTTGTAAAGGTTAAAGGTTCAGCTAAAAATGTTGAGGTGACTAAATGCAATTTAGGTACAGAGGAGGATCCAAAGTATATTAAATTGTCTAGGAACTTGTCAAAGGAACAAAGGGCTGAGTATGTTAAGCTTTTAAGGGAGTTTGCTGATGTGTTTTCCTGGAAATACAAAGAATTAAGAACATATGACACATAAATCATTGAACATAAGATCCCTTTGAAAGAGGAGACCAAGCCTTTTAGGCATAAAATCAAACAGATAAATCCCATGCTACTCCCTGTTATGGAAAAAGAAGTGAAAAAGTTGTTGGATGCCCAGATCATCATTCCTTTGAGATATTTAGAATGAGTAGCTAAATTGGTGCCTGTAAGGAAGAAAAATGGGGAAATTAGACTATGTTTTGATTTCAAGAACTTGAACAGAAGCTCCAAGAAAGATAATTACCCCTTGCCAAAGATGGAGCACATTTTGCAGAGAGTCACTAGTTCGTCTAGGATATCTATGATTGATGGATTTTCTGGTTACAATCAGATCTCTGTCCTTCCTGAAGATAGAGAAAATACAACCTTTACTACTCTTTGGGGCACATTCATGTATGCTAAAATGCCCTTTGGGTTGATGAATGCAGGGGAGACCTTTTAGCGAGCAATGGACATTGCCTTCATTGGGGAGAAGGACAAGTTTGTAGTCATCTATTTGTATGACATTACAATATTCTCAAAATATGACAAAGAGAATTGTCATCATTTGAAGAAGGTATTCCTGAAGTGAAAAAGGTTTGGTCTCTCTCTCAATCCTAAAAAATCTTTGTTTTCTATGAAGGAAGGTAAATTATTGGGGCACATTGTGTCAGCTGAAGGGGTAATAATTGATCCAGGTAGAGTAGAGGCCATATGTACCTTATCATTTCCTAGATCTAATAAAGAGGTTCAATCTTTCCTCGGTAAGATCAATTTTATAAAAAGGTTCATCTCGAACTTTGCTGAATTAGTGAATTACATTATAACCATGATTAGAAAGGGGAATGAGGTGAAATGGACTACTGAGTCTAGAGATTCTTTTGACCAAATAAAAAAGGCTTTGACTGAAAAATCTGTGCTCATCATCCCTGACTATTCTAAGGAATTTCTTATATTTTTCTTTGCCTCATTTGACACATTGGTTGTTGTTTTTCTACAGAAATATACAGAGGGGTTAGAGAAGCCTATTTCCTTTTTCAGCAAAGCATTGATGGATGCTAAAATGAGATATGATATCATGGAGAAGCAATCATATTATTTTGTAAAATCCCTCAAGGATTTTAGAATATATGTTCTGTATTCAAAAATTGTTGCATATGTCCCTTTATCCTCAGTGAAAGAGATATTGATATAGCCTAACATAGATGGGAAGAGGAGCAAGTGGATTGCTAAAATTATGGAATTTGACCTTGAAATGAAGCCCACTAAACTAGTCAAAGGCCAAGGTTTAGCCAGGTTGCTGGCTGAATCAAATTCCAAATCTTTAGGGGTTAATTTCAAGAACATAAACACAAAAAGTCAGCAAGCTGAGTTTGCTGATAAAATCTCTCATGCCAGCCCAAATTTGGTAGAATGCACTTGGTATAAAGACATTATATATTTTCTACAGAAGTTGCAGCCTCCTGATGGTTTGGAAAATAACAAGGTGAGAGATTTGAATCTTAAAGAAATTAGATTTTGTCTCATTGATCATATCTTGTATTGTAAATCTCCTCTAGGAGTTCTTTTGAGATTTTTAGATCCACAGGAAGCTCAAAAGGCCATGACTCACTTTCATGACAACTTATGTGGGGGCCATCATTTTTGGAGAACCAAAGCCTATAATATCCTCAGAGCTGGGTATTTATGGCCTAGCCTTTTTACTGATGTTTGTGCAAATATTAGAGTTTGTCTCAAATGCCAAACATTTTCTAGAAAGCAACAACTCAAACCTTTTCCTTTGAAGCTTGTGGTGCTTTCTGGACCTTTTCAACAGTGGGGTCTTGGATTCATTGGGGAAATCCATCCAATTTCAAGTGGTAAACATAGGTGGATTTTGACTTCCATTGATTAATTTACCAAGTATATTGAACCATTCCTACGAGGAATGCCTCCCACAAGGTAATCATTAGTTTTCTCAAGGATATCATGTCAAGATTTGGTTGTCCAAGCAATATTGTTACCGACAATGCCGCCTCTTTCAAAGATGAACCATTGATCAAGTTCCGTGAACAGTATGGGATTACATTAGTCCATTCTACTCCTTACTACCCCCAAGGAAATGGTTCGGCAAAGTCCTCTAAAAAGATCCCCATAAATATCATTAATAAATTGTTAGAAGATAATAAGAAAGCATGGGACTCAAAGCTAAGATTTTCCTTATGGGCTGATAGACTTACAACATAGAGGTCACTTGGTGTTTCCCTTTTTCAGCTTGTATATGGGGTTGAGTCCATATTTCCTACTCAACTTTTCTTTCCTGTGGAGAAATTCCTCCAGGACTATTAAGGAGAACCTGATGATATGGTCAGGAGCATACAACAGTTGGTAGAAGTACACAAGACTAAGGAGAAGCTACTTGGCAAAGCACAGGACCATCAACAAAAGATCAAGCAAGCTTTTGACAAGAAGGTAAGCAAATAATATTTCAAGCTGGGAGATCTAGTGCTCATGTGGGATGCACCCAACCAAGAAAAAGGAAAACATGGTAAATTTGGAGGCTTATGGATTGGTCCTTTCAATATTTCTAAGGTATTTTCAAATAAAACTTATAAATTGCAAAACTTGGAGGATTCTGAAGTTTTTGATGGCCCTGTCAATGGGCACTTTCTGAAAAAATAATTTTCTTAAGCCTTGATTGGATTTCCATTCATTGTAAATATCATTTTTTCTTTTATTTCTGTTTGAATAGGTGACTCCATATCCCTAGGATAAGACACTAAAGATGCTTGTTCTTGGTAGCTCA
The DNA here is from genome assembly GCA_009831015.1 of Picea engelmannii. Lineage (NCBI taxonomy): Eukaryota > Viridiplantae > Streptophyta > Pinopsida > Pinales > Pinaceae > Picea > Picea engelmannii. Next base: position 57,158 of record ML823857.1, read on the forward strand.
CAGGAAGCATGCCATCCCCTGTGGAGCCAATGTTATCACATGAAGTTGTCAAGGGTCACACATAGTTAAGCCTACAACCCTGACCTATCTCTCTCTTCTACGCATTCCATTCCTAGAATTTTTCCCCTTCTGGTTGGTAAAGTTGATTTCCCTTTTTGTTCAATGACTTGGTTTTCCTTAGTGTCTTGCTTGACTGATTCTCAACTCAATTTTTTTTTGTTCTTCTCGAAGGATAAACACATATCATGATTTTGGTTCAAATTACTAGTCATCCTATTTGCCATTGATTGAGCTCACAGCAGGTCATCCAAGTCCTTGGTTTGCACAGTAACAACCATGAGCTCAAAGCACAACATTCAGAGCAGTCCATTTTAGGATTGAAACACAAGCAAATAGACAGGTTCATGGTTCAACGAAGGAGATCCTGTATACAGTTCAGATTAGCGGCTCTTGTGTATTCAGAATTTCAAAGTTCCGTGAGGGTTAACGACCAGACAGAAGCCCCAGAGTGACCTTTTCCAGGAGTTTCATATCAAGTGACACACATGCTTCTTCAACTAACGATCATGATTTACTTCAGGAGTTCAGGCTTCAGGACTTCCCCTATCGTTTTCCTCCGGAGTACTTTCTCCCAGAGTGCACAGATCTCTGCCATGTGTCCTTCTAGATATAATGGTCATGATTTACTTCAGGAGTTCGGGCTTCTGGATTTTTAGCTTCTCCACTCCCAATTTCCTCCGGAGTACTTTCCTCTCGGAGTTTCAGATCTTTCTCCATCTGTCCCTCTGGATGATGGGCACATGGCATTCATTTCAGGCCACCACGTCAGCTTTGGGAAATCATCCTCTGAGAAGTATTCTTGTTCAACATCAAAAGATATTGAGTGCTAAAATTAGTGCCATCTCTAAGCATGGTTAAAGGGATTCTAGAGTTGGTGTATGGATAAGATTTAGCGGGGGCGCTAAAATAGCGAGGCTACCTAGATCATAGATCGTGACTATATTGACAACCACACTTCATTGTGGGGATGAAACATGCTCAAATGATAAAATTATTGAGTGATCCCACAATCGAAACCATGGTATAGTGAAGGAGGTACGTGGAAGTTGGTGGTGGATTGTAGGCACTGAGGCGGTGCAGATCCAAACTGCCCTTGATGGCCCTACAATCATGTGCCTATATAGCGTCAAATACAAGAGCAACATGTGGAACCCCTTAGGCATTGAGCCTCATCGCTATCCTGAGGAGAGATCAGTTAAAAAAAAAAGGGGACTGGTGATTGAAACCTCTACTCACTTCGTAAATGTAAGCATGGAGGGTCTGGCTGAGGAGACAGAAAACTATCAGCTCAAAGTACATCGTAGGGTATTTTTTCCTGCAGGCCCATGCTGACCCGAGTTTCCTTCTGACAGAAGGAACAAGAGAGGTGAAGGACCTTCCATAAGGGGAGAAAGGGCATGAAAAAAGAATACACGCAAGGACAGACAAAAAGGACACACAGGTGGAAAATCCTTGGATAGGAAGGCTAGTTCGCACTCCTGGTGGTTGTCCAGTGTTTTGATTATAAATACATCAGATGAATAATATGTTAAGGGGGATGGTTGATAAAAGCTCCTTATTTTTTGTAATGTTTTGATACCAGAGTTGTTCTCTGGTTATGTATGAGACCTAAGACTTTCTCATTAATATAAGTCATCTTATTTCATCATCTTGTTTACTTTTGTGCTGAAAGAATGGTGCATGGATGATCCAGATGAGTTGTCGTAGTTGTATTGTAATGGAGGTTGGATTATAATGTTGTTGTGACCTATTTCAGTATTTTCTTTCATTTTCTTGTTTCCTCTTATGAAGAAATTCTCGTGCATGGATGATCCAGACGAGTTGTTGTAGTTGTATTGCAATGGAGGATTGATTATAATACTGCTGTGATATATTTCAGTATCTTAAACTTGAGTTCAAGAGTACTCTTGTGCCTGAGTATTTTCTGCACCAAGCTTCTTGAAGGTCGGATGCTCATGGAAGACTTGTCCATTTTCCTCACTAAGTCTTCCTCCTTCTCTCCTTTAAACTTAAGCCACTGACTGATGTTAATGAGAACCTCATTTTCTTATGCCTTGCTAGCCCAATTTTCCGTGTTAAAATATTCTCATGCTGAACTTTGTCCATTTGACCTCCACTCATAAATATTCCTCCAAAAACCATTTTGATGGGTACTGGGCTTATCCTCTTGCAATCTAAGGGTGACTCTCAGTGCTAACACACTCTGCCTTGATTCATCACTACAACCTGTCCCTGTCATTGGTCAACTGAAAACAATCTCTTACATACTGAAATTATTCATATCCACTGAAAGAAATGAAAAACCAAAGCACACACTATGCCCAAACAACTCTGCAAATCCCAAAGAAATGGATTCCCAACCATCAATTTGAAAAGAAAAATTTGGATCTGCACCAATGTTTTTCCATTGGTCTATGGAGTTAATTATCCATGCTAATTTATAGCAAGATGAAAACAAATTGCTCAGATGTGAGCTTATTCAACCCTCCTACTCTACTAACATGCTGACATCATGCTAATCATGTGTAAGCGAATTTCCAATGCAACCAGGTAATCATTTTACCGAGAAAATGGTATTCTTTGCAACTGAATGAAAGAATATAGAAAAATTGAGATGTTTGCAACATAAATATACTATACAACTTATAATCATCACCGTATTTTTTTTGCATACCAAATGTTGCAACACTGGAAGATTATGTGAACAATGACTCTATGTAGATGGCCACTGGATCATGAAGGGAATGATAAAATTCCAGTCGATGTGTAAAACCAAGTTGTTGATCTATAATTTTTGCTCCATCAATGAAACCAAAATTCTCTTGAAACAATGCCCGAATATCATACATTCCATTACGAACTGGGATATAAGAGATCTCTTGAAAATGGCCATTATATTCTTGACCGAGGAATTCTTTAACAACGTTTGAAACAAGAATATCAAGAGGATCGGAAAACAATAGATTGTCTTCATTAATTTTAATATAAAAAGCAATATGCGTCGTAAGACTTTCATTATGAAGGACTATTTCATTGTCTTCATTAGAATTGGATGCATAATTTTCATATATAGGCTTGCAAAACTCTGCATGTGTTGATGCAAAAGACTGTTCCTTTAAATCATCCTTGTAATCATCATAAATTGGAGCACTCTGATAGGTTCCTAATGATAAATATGAATATTTATGTTCTTTAATAATAGTTTGGTCTTTAAGATAGCTTCCAACATAAGTTTTTTCAATCAATAATTGATCTTCACAAAAATAATCAACAACAAATTCTTCACGAGGAGACCCATTAAAAAGACCATCAATATTGTTAGGAGCATTATGAGAATATTCCAAAATTTCTTCACTAATCTCATTACTAAATCCCTCTTGAATATTTTCGCTAGGAGATTTAAATCGCTCACAACAATCATCCAAGTGGCACTCGGCAGGATAAATCATCTTACAATATGAATGCATAGAAGCATGGAAATCCTTTAATGATGAAATAATGGAAACAGGAAGAGATCAGTGCCATTATCACACTTCTCCTTCCAAGGAGTACATAAACATTTTCAGAAATACATCTTCATGATGAATATCAAGTTGGTCCATGTATTGATGAAAGCCAATCAAGTGTTGTAAAATATGATCATGATCATCTCCTATGAACCTCAGAAGGTATTCTCCCCATTCATGCATAGTAGGAACAACATTTGAAAAACCAGGAATACCAAAGAAATCAAATGGAGCAAACCTACGAGCCAAAATGACTTCCATGGCCTTCGACATCCTTGATCAATGGAGTCACCAACAAATTCTTCCTTCATGGAGTCACTAGGTGAATGATGTAGTCATAAATGTGTCCAACCCTTGTTCACCCTCAAGAGTTAGAGTTGATCTTTGTCGTTCTTTCCAGGGAATATGTCTTCGTTCCTTCATCCCTGACAACGACGCCAAAAGATGCTAGTCCCTAAATTTTCACTTGACTACTAAAGGGAAAGCTAGGGCACCATCAAGTTATTGCAATGATTTATTATATATCAAAATTGGGTTGTGGGTTGGTTTGATGGATTAGTAAGACTGAAAGAGCAAGGAAGAGGACAACAATATAATCGCAGATCAGTGAAACACCATTTGTCATGGACTCAAGTAAACACCCTGTTGATCAAAGGCAAACATATTGCATATCAGATAAAATGTTTATATGAAAATGGGTAGAAGAATAGGGAATAAACAAAAAGTATAATTCCCATCAAACAAATATTCTCTCTGTAAAATGAATGGAAAGGTACTTGAAACAAAACACACAAATAGTAGGCAGTCATTGTTAGAGCAAGATTTTCCTCACCCTATGCAATCTTGTAGAGAGGGCCTTACCCCATTTCCCTATGTAGACTCACTTTCCCTGATTAATCAATCCAGAGACAAAAATATAAAGTTTTTCCACTTGTACGCATCTTGCACCCTATACATCAAGCGTATATGCATGCTGCTCCACTACAACCCGTGTACATCGGGATTTGTGCCATAAAATAAAAATTAAATGTCGGGTTTCCATGTCACAATAGGAGATCTCTGATCCTTGGCCTTCCACATACTGGAAACGTTCCGACTCGTCCCTTCAGTTGCATTTTGAAGGCTATAAAGAAGCCAATTCCGAGCTACGGAAAAAGAGAGAATTCAACTTTGAGAGCAAAATTACTCTAGAGAAATTATTACTTCATATTGAGTCTGCATCCCTTTATTCTTTAAGTCTGAACACAATGTTCATCCCCCAAGCTCTTCCCTTATTGATGGAGAACCTCTTAGTCTCCCTTATATGAGATTGCCTTTGGTGGAGGCCCACCTGGAAGGAACTTGGTTTCTAAGTTCTGAACCATGCCGACACATAAGTCTGTAATGTTTTCACTTCTGCTGATCATTTATTAATAGAAATACTCCTTTCCCGTCCAATTTATATCTTGCAAATATATGAGTTATTATCCATGGGCATGCTTTTTTTGTATATTAATGGATTATGCTATCTAATGTGCTAACCTTTTATATTATCACTATATGCTTGCTCTGTTTGTTTGTTGAGAACTTATTGCATGTATAAAGCTTTGGGTTGAAGTTCTCAATGGTGGACATCATCAAACATCTAGACAAGGTAGGCCTCTTTCTTATATCTCTTGCACATTCGTTTATATAACATATGCTGGAATTGAGTTGATTTCTACAGTCAAACCTATCTATTGTGTTTTACCCTAGCCATAGAGAGTTTTTCCTCATAACAGTCACACCAAAATATTTACCGCTTGAGAATCTATTATCCATGGGAAGCCATTGATTCTCAATGTCTACAATTTGTTCACGCAAGATGAAAAACAGAGTATAAAACAAAGGAAATCACAATTTGATAAAAAAATTGTCATGAATATTCAATGTCAGAAGTGATCACATAATAAAATGCCCTCAATCTTACAATGACTCACACAGGTTTTCTACCTCCTCAATTTCCTTCTTAGGCCTCACCCCTTCGACCTCCTCCTCTCTCCTTTGTACCAATAATTGATTTTATATAAACTTACATCAACCACATAAGCTATCAGTTTGCTAAAAATATGGGGCTGATGCAATCAAATACCTTGAAATATGGAACTTTTAAATTTGGATTTGATTTCTGCTAATGATCCTCTACAATCTGGAGTTGACTTGATTGCCTGGAAATGGAGATTCATTGCCAAAGATGAAAATTTTCCCCTCCTACCATATGCTCTGTCACTATAAATTTATGGAAAATTTCATCCTAATTAGACGCATATTTCTCCTGAACCGTTGAAAATTTTTGCAAACGCTCAAGGATCAATGTAAATGGATCCATTTGGGAAGTGGGTTTTGAATGGTTTCAGAAAATTCCTTACAATGTGGTCTAAAATTAGGCTCGAAATTACCCTCCTGAATAACGACGAGAATGCACAAAATCTAGGAATGTATATTTTTAATGATGATCAAATTGCCACCACATGTATTTATGTCTTCATATACTAAAACTTATGGATTTAAATCTGGAAGAAAATCCTCCATTAATTTCCATCCACTAAATGATTTCCTGGAAAGCCCGATTTCATGCCCTATGACTGATTTTCCCTTCTGCTATCGACCTTTCAAAAATGATAATTTTTAAATGGAGAAAACAATTCCCTGTGTATGACCCGTTTCTAGAAAATCTATAAAGCAATATTCATGGAAAAAATCTGAATAGGCTATATTCAAAATCCCTCGAATTTGGAATAAATTCTTCATCACTGATTTAGTGCCTTTAAATCCATAATGATATCTCTGACCGCCATCTTATCTTCTTAGAAATATGGAATCGACCTTTAATGGACTACTATGAATCTGGAGTGGTTTGATTGATTATTTGAATACTCTGTTTGTTTTCTTTATTTAGTATTTGAATTTCCTTCGAATGAATGAGGATATGGAAAAAGGGATTGACTCTTCCCAACCTTAATATGTTGCTATATTTTTGCCATCAAATCTAGAAAGGGTATTTAAATATTTCTCATCTACCAACTGTTGCTTGTCGGGTGCTATGCAAAATACTCTGCCACTCGTTCATCAATTATGCATCAATGCTTAAATATTGACAAATATTTCTTTGACCAATGCCTATTCATTTCTACAAAATCAAATCAGCTCAAAATATGGATTTTTGATACCAATAGTTAATGATTTGTCAAACTTTGGGCAATCTGTGATAAAACGATGATGGTTTTTTGAACCCATGTTGGTTTCACAAACATCCACCTACTTCCCTATCAAAATAACATAGATCTCAGCTGTCAAATATGAGATTGGCATCTGAAGTGTTTAACTTCCTCTCAAAATTTGGAGTTTGCTTTCAACTTTTGATTCTTTACCTAAGATTGTGAATCTAGCTGGGAATTTTGGATTTTATTTTTAATCTCGAACCAATTTAGTTGCTACAATCATTTCTCCTGGAAATTCTCTGACAATTAAATACATGGAAGAGAAATAATAAGGCCAAGATCCTTGTTCAAATGGTCTATGTACTATGCCAAGTTCTTCTATTATCTGAAGTTGGAGAAAGTTTGGACTGAGTTCAAATAAACCTTCCAAATCTTTAGATCTTTGTTTGTATGATTTAACATCAATTCCTATGCTTTGTTGTTTGAGGATCAAATTCTTGGCTAGAGACTGACGCGGCTTGACGTTGCTGATCGAAAATATGTTGACTAGTTATTTGAGTTTTCAATACAACCCAATTTGATATACTTTCCAAAGTTCTCCTAGAATTTCTTGTAATCCTCTTTATTTTCACTTTGCAAAATACCTTGAATCATATAAAATGTCTTTCACATAGGACATTTCTTCATTATATGAACAATGCGGCTTTCTTGAAGGATCTCTCTAGAGACATTTAAGAGGAAGATCATTTGAATCCACAATACCTTTAACAAAGATCAGATAGTGTGGAAACAATTCACCATTGAACTCATCAGAAATGAAAACTCGCTTGACATATAGGTGAATTCTCTTAGCCTTTGTACACATTATATCCTCACTGTTGAGAGAAGCCATACTAGGGATGTAAAGGACACTTTAGAACTCTACTTTATCGTTAGTTATGAAGTGAGTGTATGTTAAAGGATACATAAATTCATTGAATGCATTGTTGTAAAACTGATTGTACTCTTCTGATGGAACCTCTTCGAGATTACTCATCTAGATAGGCTTTGTTTCATTTACCAATTCCTAGTCCCAATACCTTTCTGTCACAGTCTTAGATTTCTTACATCATTCTTCGTGACCTGAGAATTATCATAGCTTTGAATTGCTAGCATTTGAATGAGACTTGGGTTTGACATTTAGTGCCTGTAAATATAACACCTGGTGATGAGTGATTGACATTTGGATGGGTGCATTGTTGCTGGATTTGGATAGATAAGGAAATAATAAAGAAAATATGACCCTATTGTAGGTAATACTTCACGAGATTGAAAGTATTAGGATATGGGGGACTTGAAAAGCTTGGCGGTTTTGAGAGATTCGATAGAAAATCGAAAAAGAGGTTGACAAGATCATGCTAATGATTGCGCTAAAGGAATGCATGGATTCTGGTAGCGGCCCTATTATTGGCCAAATGTAAAAATTTTAACAATTCGAATTTGAGAACTAACACTAGCTCTTTCTAGGGATGTAATCCTCCTTGTGAGGATCCAAGATAAAGCTGAGCACTGTGCCTTGATTCACCACTGCAAATTTTCCCTGTAACTGGTCAACTGAAAACAATCTCTTACATACTGAAACTATTCATATCTACTGAAAGAAATGAAAAACCAAACCACACACTTTGCCCAAACAACTCTGCAAAGCCCAAAGAAATGGATGCCCAACCATCAATTTGAAAAGAAAAATTTGGATCTGCATTAGTGTTTTTCCATTGGGCTATGGAGTTAATTATCCATGCTAATCTATAACAAGATAAAAAAAAACTGCTCGGATGCGAACTTATTCAACCCTCCTACTCTACTAACCTGTTGACATCATGTTGATCACGTGTAGGTGAATTTCCAATGCAACCATTGAATCATTTTTCCGAGAAAATGGCATTCTTTGCAACTAAATGAAAGAATATAGAAAAACTGAGATGTTTGCAGCATAAATATAATATACAACTTATAATCATCGTTGTATTTTGTTTGCATACCAAATGCTGCAAAATTGAAAGCTTCTGTGAACAATGACTCTATGTAGATGACCACTAGATCATGAAGGGAATGATACAATTCCAGTCAATGTATAAGAACAAGTTGTTGATCTATACTTTCTGCTCCATCAATGAAACCAAAATTCTCTTGAAACAATGCCCCAATATCATACATTCCATTACAAACTGGGACAATATAGAGCTCTTGAAACTGTCCATTATATTCTTGACTAGGGAATTCTTTAACAACGTTTGAAACAAGAATATCAAGAGGATCGGAAATTAGTAGATTGTCTTCATTTATTTGAACATAAAAAGCAATATCTGTCATAAGACCTTCATTATGCAGAACTATTTCATTGTCTTCATTAGAATTGGATGCATAATTTTCATATATATGCTTGTAAAAATCTGCATGTGTTGATGCAAAAGACAATTCCTTTAAATTATCCTTGTAATCATCATAAACTAGAGCACTCTGATAGGTTCCTAATGATAAAGATGAAGATTTATGTTATTTAATAATAGTTTGGTTTGTAAGATAGCTTCCAACAATTTTTTTTTCAATCAATAATTGATATTCAAAAAAATAATCAGAAGCAAATTCTTCATGAGGAGACCCATTAAAAAGACCACCAAGAATGTTAGGAGCATTATGAGAATATTCCAAAATTTCTTCACTAATCTCATCACTAAATCCCTCCTAAACCTTTTCGCTAAGAGATTTAAATTGCTCACAACAATCATCCAAGAGGCACTCAGAAGGATAAGTCGTCTTACAATATGAATGAAAAGAAGCATGAAAATCCTTTAATGATGAAATATTGGAAACATGAAGATATCAGTATCATTGTCTCGCCTCTCCTTCCAAGGAGTACATAAACATTTTCAGCAATACGTCTTCATGATGAATATCAAGTTGGTCCATGTATTGATGAAAATCAATCAAGTGTTGTATAGGATGATTGTGATCATCTCCTCTGAACCTCAGAAGGTAGTCTCCTCATTCATGCATACTAGGCACAACATTTGGAAAACTAGGAATACCAGAGAAATCAAATGGAGCAAACCTACGAGCCAAAATGGCTTCCATGGCCTTCGACATCCTGGATCAATGGAGTCACCAATAGATTCTTCCTTCAAGAAGTCGCTAGGTGAATGATGTAGTCATAAATGTGTCCAACCCTTGTTCACCATCAGGAGTTAGAGTTGATATGTGTCATTCTTCCCATGGAAGATGTCTTCATTCCTTTGTCCCCAACAATGGCGCCAAAAGATGTTAGTCCCTAAAGTTTCACTTGACTTCTAAAGGGAAAGCTAGGGCATTGTCAAGTTATTTCAATGGTTTATTATACATCGAAATTGGATTGTGGGTTGGTTTGATGGATTAGTAAGACTGAAAATGAAAGGAAGAGGCCAACCAGCTAATCACAGATCAGTGAAACACCATTGGGCATGGAGTCAAGTAAACAGCTTGTTGATCGAAGGCAATCAAATTTCATATCAGATAATTTTTTTATATGAAAATGGGTAGAAGAATAGGAAATAAACAAAAAGTAAAATGCCCATCAAACATAGATTCTCTCTGTAAAATGGATGGAAAGGTACTTGAAACAAAACACACAAATAATAGGCAGTCACATCAAAATATTTATCGCTCAAGAATCTATTATCCATGGGAAACCATTGTTTCTCAATGTCTGCAATTCATTCAAGCAAGATGAAAAAAAGAGTGTAAAACAAAGGAAACCACAATATGATAAAACAATTGTCATGAATCTTCAATGTCAGAAGCTATCACATAATAAAATTTCCTCAGGATTACAATGAATCACATAGGTTTTCTACCTCCTCATTTTCCTTCTCGAGCCTCACCCCTTCCACCTCCTCCTCTCTCCTTTGTACCAATAATGGATTTTATATAAAATTACATCAGCCACATAAGCTATCAGTTTGCTAAAAATATGGGACTTATGTAATCGAATACCTTGAAATATGGAGCTTCTAAATTTGGATTTGATTTCTGATGATGATCCTCTGCGATCTGGAGTTGACTTGACTGCCTGGAAATGAAGATTCATTGCCAATGATGAAAATTTTCCCCTCCTCCCATATGCACTGTCACTAGAAATGTATGGAACATTTTGTCCTAATCAGATGCATATTTCTCTTGAACCATTGAGAAATTTCGCAAACCCTCTGGGATAAATGTAAATGGATCCATTTGGGAGGTGGGTTTTGAATGATTTCAATAAATTCCTTACGGTTTGGTCTAAAATTAGGCCCAAAATTACCCTCCTGAATAACAACAAGAATGCACAAAATCCGGGAATGTGTATTTTTAACGATGATCAAATTGCCACCACATGTATTTATGTCTTCAAATACTAAAACTTATGGATTTAAATCTGGAAGACAATCCTCCATTAATTTCCACCCGCTAAATGATTTCCTGGAAAGCCCGATTTGATGCCCTATGATTGATTTTCCCTTCTGCTGTCGAACTTTCAAAAATGTTAATTTTTAAATAGACAAAACAATTCCCTGTGTATGACCCGTTTCTCGAAAATCTATAAAGAAATATTCATGGCAAAAATCTGAACATGCTATATTCAAAAGCCCTCGAATTTGGAATAAGTTCTTGACTACTGATTTAGTGCCTTTAAATACGTAATGGTATCTCTGACTAGCATCCTATCTTCCCGGAAATTTGGAATCGACCTTTAATGGACCACTATGAATCTGGAGTGGTTGGATTGATTATTTGAATACTCTGTTTTATTTATTTATTTAGTGTTTGAATTTCCTT
>ML823858.1:0-31626 GCA_009831015.1 Picea engelmannii
TACGTAACTTGATTAAATGTTATATTTTATTCTCCACCTTTAATTTAATACTTTATTAATTAATGAATTAATTAATAATTAAATCAATCATTAACCATATTGATTAAAGAGTTAATTATACTTAAATTAATCATAATCAAGAACAACTAATTAATAACAAATAATTAGTTAAGGTTATTTTAATATATAATTATAGTTTAGCTAATAATTTTTTTTTTTAGGATTATATTTTTAAATTAATTATACTTAATAATCAAGGGTCGTTACAGGTCAACAACAGCAGAGAGAAATGATGGTTCTCCCTGTGCCATCCGAGACTCCTCATTGTAAAGGTAATGAGAGTCAAGATATTGTCGCCCATTTGGAAACTGTGTTGATGTCGACAGAAAAGGAGACACGACTCCAAGAAGAAAAGGGCTACATGAAATTCACTAGATGAGATCATGAAGTGATGAGGTACATGGGCGAAGTCAAGATGCGGTGAGACTCAAGACTATCCTTGGTTGTGGATATATGTTAAGTATGAGTGGCAACAATCGTGAAACTGGATCTAGTGTCAGGGGGACGACTAGATGTGGTTTAAGTTGTGTCAGAGGTGGGACAAAGTGGAAAAACTCAGAGATAAGGGGTACATGGACTGTGGGATACTTGGGGTTTTATGGACGATGTCATTAAGAGTAGAAGGTAAGAAATGCCCCAACCAAGGGCGACATGGGTTTCTTTGCCAGAAAAAGAAGGTCGCCAAGGGTGATGACAAAAAGCTATGTAAATGCTAGAAACAAAGGCTTTTTACAATTACCAAATGAATAAAGAATAAGTTGGGACAAGTGTACAGATACAAAAACGGGTGCCCCAATGTAAGATGGCTTGGTTAGTGAGGGCTCAAGAAGTTGTGGAAAACAGGTGGACGGCCCCATAGGTGGTTTCTATATTTGATAAATGAGTGGAGGAAAATCTACAGATGGGAAAAGTGATGGTGGATGAGATGGAGATTTAATGATACTGTGGAGGTGCAGTCAAATGTGAACCGTAATGAGGTTACCTGAGAGTCCATTGTGGGGAAGCTAGCAAAATGAGGAGAAGGAGCATGCGGCTGATTCTCAGGAATGCAAAGACTATTAGGACTCCTAGCCCTAGGGGGGTGAAAATAGCATGAGTGTCAAAGTGCCAGAGGGGACTATTATGGGGACAACTCATGTGGGAGAGAGTGCTACCGGTTGATAGTACTGAAATGCAACGGAGGTGTGAGTACTGCAGAGCCGGATGGGGGGAACCTGGAGGCAAATATCAGAGGGTGTGACTGGGAGATGCAATTGATATTCAGAGGGAATGATTACATGCCAGTATCGATCATATACCTGAAAGGGCCATGATGATGGGTGATGACCAAGTACCTGCACATATTAAAACTGAATACCCGACATGAACAATATCTAAAGATAAAGAACGTATAAAAATTATTTGATAATTTTTAACATGAGCATGCATACCTGAGTGTGATGTGAGAAAAATGATCCCCGGGGGCTGAGGATGGATGGCGGCCTGGGGAGGCTGACTATGTAGGCGGCGGGATCTTGATCCCGAGGCTGAGAAAGGATCAGAAAATGGACACTCGGAGCTCCCAGAATTGATCCTGGAAGTTTCGCAAAGGGAAATATATAGTTGTAGGGCCCACAATGCCACCGCATTTGTACTTGTTGTTGTAGTGAGTGGACGAGAGGTTCCAGAGGAGATTGGAGATTTCAGGAGATAGAGCTAGTCGATTTAAGATCAGTGAGTGCTAGGTTAGTGGTCATATCCTCCTACATAGTAATTAGGATTTATTTTTTGGGCAGGGCTTGTACAGATTGTTGAACAAGGGGTTTTTGGGCGGGTGGGCCCCCCAGTGCGCGGGTGATCGAATAATTCACGTGCACAAGTGCACGACTTTAATTGGGACAACCATGCATGGAGGTGCCCGAATGGGGAAAATAGTCGCGCATTCGATGCGCGGCTATGTTCCTAACAGTTGCGCATGTATGCACAACTGTGTAGCAAACATTCGCGCTAGGATGCACATATGTGTGTGTGATAGGGGTGCATGCATGCGCCCCTGTATTTTCGACAATTGCGCATGAGTGCACAACTATGGGATGAACAGACGTGCATATCTGCGCTTTTGTAGGGAAAAATGATGCGCCCTTGAGGCAAAGCTGAAGGGTACAAAAAATTATCTTTTTGGAGATTTTGGTGTTTTTGTGGGTTGTGATGGTTGTTCAAATATTTTATTTGTGGATGCAGGTGACCAGTTGACGATGCCAGTCCACTGGAGGGAGAGGGACTAGGCGCACCTGAGAGAGGCGGTGAGAGATGAGGAGCTAGTTGTACGGGGTGCTTTGGCATCCTATGGGTTGCTGAAGTTTTTTGAGTGTTCACTAGTGCGGCCACGGGAGTACCTGCTGCAGTTCCTGATTTCAATGTGGAGTTCGAATCTGCAGTGTTTGATTGTATGAGGTGAGCATCTCGCATTCTTTGCGATGGAGGATGTGTATTTTTTGACTGGGATCCCTTTTCAAGGAACCCTATTACCGACAGAGCCCGTGTTACCCGAGGATGGACAGTTGGTTGTCTTAGCCCAGACCTATTGTAGTAGAGAGGACTTTATGTCAGGCTCCGTGGTGAGGATAGGGGTGATGGACGCCCTTGTGAATCGGTGCATTGCATCAATGATTGTGAGGGTTTATGGGTCTCTTGCTACTCAGCAGATCAATGGCGGTCAGCTGAGGATCATGCAGAGGGCATTGAGCAATGAGAACTTTCCCTGGGGGTTGATGCTACATGCCAAGATGGTGGGGAATCTCAACAGGTGTCGGGCTGCAGAATCATGGGAGTTTTCCTTTGGGTCCATCTTGGTAGCGTGGATTTTGGAGAGGGTGTTGATGTTGCACCCGAGAGTTTTATTGGACACACCTGGTGTGCGAGAGCCGTGAATGAGGTGGTGGGCGACTGAGGCAGTGGGTGACAATTTTGATTCATCCTGGGGGTGGGGAGGGTGGCCATTATTTTATGGCTGAGCTTGCACGAGTGTGTCATCAGATGCCACATATCATACTCCAGTTCCCCTATAGTGGGGTGGATTTCTGGGATGACCCAGAGATTGTGCTACCCCCTGGAGAGGTGTTTGACCGTAGAGGTATGGTGATATATTTGATGTTTTGATAATTTATATAATATAGAATATTATTTATGTATGGATGGATGTTGATGCTATCACTTGGTTGTTGTGCTACTATCACTTGGTTGTTGTGTGTGCATATGTTGGACCTCGCGGGTGGGAGGTTGAGATGGTCAGAGCGTCGGCTCATCAGGGGCCTATGAGACCACCACGGGAGGAGCCACGAGTCGGGGAGAGACGACGGTAGGATGAGGGTGGTGCGAGGTCGGTCGATGATGAGAGAGCAGGTAGGAGACGTCATTTTGATGATCCAGATGCAAGTCTGTCACATGCTCCTCCAGCGGGGGCCGGGGGAGAGTTTGAGGATTTTCTCTTATGATTGCAGTAAGTACTATAGGGAGTGCACGAGGGTATGTGGGTGCGTATCCGGGACGAGGGAGTCCTAGATCAGTGTGTGGGCCTTCCGACAGGGTCGTGGACCCTGATCCATAGAGCAACTGTAGCAGGGGCGACTATGACTAGGCGACTGCCCCCAGGACCTGAGGGACCCCTAGCTGGTGGGACAACTCCTCTAGAGAGAGGACTAGGTGGTGGACTGCTAGAGGCACCATGAGTGCCTCTAGTATGTGTAGTGTTTTATTTATATAGGCTTGTGATCCCATTTTGTTTATGGTGTTGTGACACCAATTTTGTACTTATAGTGGGTGAGGTGGTTCACCTACCTACGGATATTGTACATGTACTATTTTTTCTAAACATTGATGGCATGTTTGATATATATATATATATATGGATATACATTTTGGGATCCTTGTGATCTTCACATGTGTTGATGTTTGTGTTTATGATGTCTAATTTATATGTTGTGACAAACTTTTGATAGGTTATGTATGTGTAATGGTAACTTGATGTGATAAATACCAATCTAACACTAGGTTAGCCATATTATATGCTATTTGATTGCATTGTCTTGGGATATGTGTAAATGTGATTGAATCAAAATGTCGAGATAAAATTCTAACTTGCAGGTATTTGTGGAAGAGGCAAGGATCGTGGACATGGTACACATTGTTGAGCTGGAGGACAACGAGTTTGGAATTGAGTACGACGCTAAGGTGACTGGCCTCAGAAAGGAGGCCAATGAAGGATATGTATTCATCTTGGTTATTGGTTGCGCAACCCAGGCATATGCCGCTAGAGTGGAGCAGTTCATGTGAGGGGGTATAGAGGATCGAAGCAGTCGAAGTGAGATTATGTGTCCAACAGCTAGCTCCGTCAGTGTAACCGATGTGGTAGGCCGTTGGAGGGCATATGTCAATAACACAAATGATAGATTAGACGCAAGGCATGGAGGCAAAAACAAGATTAAAAACTCTACGAAAAGTGTACAAAAAAAAAATCCTAGTGTAGAATGGCTACGCTCAGGCGTAACATTTCTTTAAGTACAACCCATTGATGTGTTCTTTAAGAGGGTAGCCTTCAGGAGAGGCCAGGATGTATGCACCTTTAGTGAGGCAATGTTGGATGATGTAAGGTCCATGCCATAATGACTCAAATTTTCCATGTCGAGGGTATCGTGAGTGATATCGTAAGCAAGGAGGAGGTCGTCTTCGTTGAATGATCAAAGGTTGACATGGCGATCGAAGGTGGCCTTCGACCATTTTTTGGCTGCTTCATTGTTCTCTAATGAAGACCGATGGTCCTCATCTAGTGACTCTAAGTTCAACAAACACTACTCCATTGGAGCAGTGTCGGGTAATAGCTCAATAGTGGTGCGTAAGGTGGGGATTTCGCACTCGATGGGGAGAGTGGCCTCGAGCCCATGGACAAGATGAAATGGTGTGAAACCAGTGGCAGTTTTAACTGTCATGCGATAATCTCATACTACGGAAAACAACATATGGTGCCAATTGGTCTTATGTTTATTAACCGTACGCTAAAACCTGGTTTTGAGGACCTTGTTGACTGCCTCTACCTGTCCATTGGACTGAGGGTAGTATGGAGAGGAAAAATCATGGGAGAAGCCTAACCTGGAGGAGATTTCGATGAAAATATCATTCTCGAAGTGTTTCCTGTGATCGGAGACTAACTATAGTGGGACTCTGAAGTGGGAGTTGACGTGGTTAAAGAAAAAACACGTTGCAGTGTAAGCGGTGATGTTGAAGGTAGGCATGGCTTCGGCTCACTTGGTGAAGTAATCAACTGCAACGACGATGTATTTATGTCCATTTCTATATGGAGGGTTTCAAGTCATGAAGTCTATGCCCCATTTGCAAAAGGGGATGACAGTAATGACTGCATGGAAAAGAGTAGGTGGTGCTCTTGCTTTGTTGGCATATAGATGAAATTTGTCACAACACTTCACAATGTGGATGCAATCGTGAAACAATGTGGGCCAAAAGTATCCTGCTCGAATGATTTTCTGGGCAGTGGACATCCCTGAGCGGTGGCCACCATAGGCGCTGCTATGGCAGTCATTCAATACTCTATCGGCTTCATCGATAGTCAAACATCGACGAAGTATGGTGTTGACCCCTCGTCGATATAAGATATCACCGATAAGGAGGTAGCAGGGGGCCTGGTGTCGAATACGTCAACGATCATCTTGGGAAAGGTGATTTCCAAGCTACTGTGTTTGGAGGTAAACGAGGAGATCGTCATACCAGGGGTCATCCGAGGGGATGTAAAAGATATCTTCATCAGGGAATTCTGTATTGACGGGAGAACTGGTAGTATTGGAAGGAAATGTCGTAAAGAGTTCGGCAAGGACGAGGGATTTCTTGCTCTTGGGTGTTGAAAATTTGAGGTCATACTCCTGAAGGATGACAATCCATCAGGAAAAAATTTCATTAATTTTTCGGTGATTGAGCAAGTATTGCATGGGGTTGGAATCTGCTACGACCTTGGTGGTTCGAAGCAGGATGTAATGGCATAGTTTCTGGACTGTGAGGACAACTACAAGGGAGAGATTATCTTCATGATTGTATTTCAATGGTGGTCCTAAAAGGTTTTTACTAATGTAGTAAATTACATGCTCACAGTCATCATCCCCTAATTGAACGAGAACTCCTGCTACTGAGACGGCTGAGGTCGATAAGTAGAGGATATAGTCACGGTCATAGCTGGGTGGGATAATCAATGGGGCATTGGAGAGTGCCACTTTAAGATCATCAAAAGCAGTTTGGGCATGTTCATCCCATTGGAATGGGATATCGTGTTGTAAGAGGCGAAGGAAACCATGTGCACGAGTGGCATAATCGGGGACAAAGCAGCGTAAAAAGTTAGCTTTGCCTTGTAAGCTTTGCAGCTGGCATAAATTCCGTGGGGGGGGAATTTCTGTGATGGCTTGGACCTTGAGGGGGTCCACTGTGATATCGTGTTGGGAGATGATGAACCCAAGGAGGCATCCAACGGTGACATAAAATACGCACTTGAGAGGGTTCAAGAGAATATTGTACTGATGACACTTGTGAAAGACAATGCATAAGTCATCGAGATGTTGAGTGCATTTATTGGATCAAGCGGTGATATCGTCCAAGTAGGCGAGGATGATTTGAGCCAGATCATGAAAAATGTATGTCATGGTGCATTGGAAAGTGGCACCAACGTTCTTGAGGCCAAAAGGCATGACACGATATGCAAAAGTACCCCAAGGGGTAGTGAATGCGGTTTTGTATTGATCAGTTGGGTGAATCTGAATTTGGTTGTAGCCAGAGAAACCGTCCATGAAGAACAAAGCCTTGTGGCCATCACAATCATTGATAATTTGGTTGATAAAGGACATTGGAAAATTGTCTTTGGGACAAGTGTGATTGAGATCGTGAAAGTCCGTACAAATGCAGATAGTGCCCTGTTTGTTGTTAACAGAGATGGGGTTGGAGACCCATGACGTATATGCGATGGGGTATATGAACCCTGCAACACATAATTTGTCAATCTCAACTTTGATGGCTGCCACTTTGGATGGGTGTAATGGACGTTTCTTTTGTCGTATAGGGGTAATACCAGGCCATGTGCCTATACAATGTTTGACAATAGAGGGATCGAGGCCGGGCATCTCTATTTATGACCAGGAAAAAATGTCCCGGTATTCCTAGAAGAGAGCTTTGTAAGCTATGAGCTCTTCAGGAGAGCTTGTGGCGCCGATGGTGATTTCCTCTATGATTCCAGGTTTGATGGAAATATCGATTTTGACGGTGGGGGAAATGTTTTCCATGCTACCTTCTTCAAAATCATCGGGGGTAGGGATAGGGTTATTGAACCAATATATATGCCTTGAGGGGAGAAAATATTTGGTTTTGATTGCATATATGGGGTTTTGATTGCATATATGGGGAAGTGTAAAGGCTTCCTGTGAAAGAAAGAACGCTCTGTGATGGAGCAGATGCCATGGGAAATCGGGGGTAGTTAATTCCTCAAGGATGTCTTCGTCGCAGTGTAACTGTCGATAATATAGGGGATCTAGGGGAGTAACATTGGTGACGGTCACCGTTGTTGGTTGTGGAGCTTGATTATCTTCCTGATTTAGAGGTCTTTTACTTTCAGCCGTGTTTATACCCCATGAAGTATTTACACCCCAGAAGTATGTACACTCTTCCTTGTAAATGTATATTGTAATTTCATTGTAAATATGGACCATTCACTATAAGGTCGCAGATCTAATGATAGAGATTATGTTAGGGTTTTTTTCCCTAGAAGGAAACCCTCTTTTATGAGGGAAATGTATTAAGGCGATGGATGATGGCGAATATTGTATTATGAGATAGGAGACTGTGAGAGAAGGAAGAGGAAGTTACAATGGGTTTGTTGTAGGTTTTATCCCTTCATATGCTAGATAATAATAAAGGAAGGACCTGACAATTTCTCTGGTGGATGTAGCCCACACTGGGTGAACCACGTAAATCTATGTCTCTCTTGTATTATGTATATTCTGTGTTTTGTTTCCGCATTTGTTTTATTTTATTGCTCCTCGGTCCTGTTTTTATAATAATCGTGTGGGTATCTTTTGGTGGATAAGTAGGGGGAATGCCACAAGGGGGTTGCAAGGGCTCGCTTGACATAAACCATATATCGAGATACTGTGGGTTGAAAATGGTAGTCAGGCGTAAAATATCCATGGGGAAATGAATTGGAGAATTGGGGGGGTTTGGGGGCAAATTCTCCTTGAGACTATCTATGAACCATGGAGGAATGGGAAGTGTCTCATGCTTGAGAGAAAATATGTAAACCATATCAAGTGATGGAGTAGGGGTAATCACTGGTTCTGCTGGAAGTGGGGGAGTGTAGGATTTTGAATAAGGACCATTTGGTGATGCCTATATTCAGTGACGCCTATATTCAATGATCATAAGACATTGATATGTGAAATGATCAAGTGAATCACATAAAGAGAAAGGACATCTCATACGTTCATTGATTGAGGTTGCGACATAATGGATGTCAATGACATGAGGTTGAGATGATGCGGATGGAAGGGGTTCTTGCTGAAATCTCTGGCGGACTACCATTAGTGTCTGCCAAAATTAAGGTAATGTTGGGCAATGGTGGGTGTAATGACCATACTCTAAAAATATGGCACATGCGAATTTGGTTCGCAATCCTTTGCTACCTGTATTAGGTGATGCAGTGGTAGTAATGGAGGAAGTGACGAGTGGTGTCGTTGCCTGAGGGAGTTGAATTAAATTGTGTAGCTTGGGAAGAGACATGAATTTATTGGTGGGGTGTCCATATTTCTCGCATAATTTACAAGGAGGCTGAAGTCATGGGAGAAGTGGATCAATGGGTTCTTTCTTCTTCCTTCTACCCCCAGCTACAGTAGTGGCATTAGCGAGTGGGGGTGAGGGTGGTCTAGTTGGAGTAAGTATTGGAATTTTCATCGAGATTCCTTCTGTTTGGGGAGGGAGGGATGGTTGAGGGACCATCGCGGGTGGATGTAGATACCATAATGGAATTTCTAGCACCATAATGGGAAGGGTAAGTGTTGCGGCTACCTAGAAATCTTGTACGCCCGGTGGGGGGTAAAAGAAGGGGATTTGAGTTATGGCTTGGGGGACTGTCTCCCAAACCGGGATGTGGCCCTGGGGGAGGGTGAAATAAGGAATAAGGGGAGCTGAAGAGTTCTCAAGGGATGCCTGAGGAAGGAGCTCTGTGACGAGTGGGATGTCAGATAGTAAGGAAGATTTTGTGGGAGGAAGGGTATCTCCAGTTTATGTTCCATTGGATGAGATGACACATACTTGTGCTTAGGGATGTATGAGCGATGGTGATGCATGGTATGTCCCTAGTAAGGATGGGTGTTTGAAAATTCTGGGACCCATCTCAATGAGTGGGTAGGCATCGGGATTAGTGTGGAGGAAGGGTAGGATATTATCAATGTTGGAGGAAGGGTTGGGCTCGTAATGTGACACTTGGTCGATAGTGACAATCTTCCCATTGTGGGGGAACATCATTGTGCGAAACACAGAAGATTCCATATCCTTCATCACGTACATGTAGCTACGTCCGAACAAGATGTTGTAATTAAGCGAAGCGTTGATAACTTCAATGTCGGTGAGGATAGTCTTTCCCTCTAGTTCAACGGGGACGTTTTGAAAGAGCCCTTTAGGAGAGGATGGGCATCCATCATAAGCTCTGAGAGTGATGGTCGATGGTATAAGCTTGGGGGAGCTAGGTTTCTGCCATACAATTTTGGACTTGATGCATGTGGATGCACCTTCATCAATGATGCAGCGGTGAACTGTGATGTTCCAAATTTTAACCGGTATTTGGAAAGCGACCAAAGCGGGGAGACATGGTTCCCCACTATCAAGATCAAATGTGATGAGTTGAGTATCAGCAGGGTCGACTGCCCCCAGAGCGAAGAGTAATGACTTCCGTTGAGTAGGATAGGTTTGAAGGACTTCTAAAGATGACATGGTAACAGGAGATTGTGCCAAGTGATCGACCAGACTATAATTGTGTGCCGCCCTAACCTGAGGGTTGTTGACATTCCGACGTAATGGGATGCGAGGAATACGAAGGGGTGTTTCAGTATTAGGGTGAGGAATCATCAAAGGTGGTCCATTTGTGACTGGGACTGCTTCTGAGGTAGTAGGAATGGAGACAAGGGGTGCACTATATTGACAGTTGCGCATTTGTAGAAGAAATTCTTCTTCGCTAGTGAGGAGGATAGTGTGATCTGCAGAAATGTTGGGGTTTGGATATTGTCCCATTTGTGTCGAGGATCATTGGTGAGTTTAGTTAGATTTGGTATGTTGAGGGAAGCCAAGTATGGCATCTGGGGTGGTGGTGGAGGATTAGCTCCAACCATGGTGTGATATTTTTGGGTACCTGACCCTTGAGGGGGGGTAGATGGGGTTGTACTTCCTCCTGGGGAAGAAGTGTTCCCCCTGCTTCCTTGTAAAGGAAAGAGAGTGGAACTTTGACCTTGGGAAGTGGACCCAAGTAAAGTGGAACCAAGCAAAGCGGATCCCAAGATGGTAGCACTCACAGGGGTGTGAGAAGGTGGAGCTGATGAGTTAGCAAGACTAGAAGCTCCCCCTAGAATAGGAGGGATATTTAGAAAGCGTCTGGAATGACGGGGATGATTTGAGTCCCCTATGATGTCCGACTAGCAAAGTGGATGTGTGCAAATGGTGATGAGAGAAAAAAATGAACAAGAGTCTTTGTTATGATTTTTGGACCTTCACAATATATCTCACAATCGCATGTAATCACAAGAGCATCATACATAAATCAATTTATAAAGAAGCATACATGTGGGTAGGTAGATTTTGTCTACATGGGAGAACAAAGAAAAAAAATGCTCGTGTCTTAAAAAGACGTAATGTCCTTCCTCTCATAATAGCACTAGACCTTCCAATAACACTCAACAGTGGGGTCTGAAGCCACCGGAAGAAAAACTAGTGAAGGATGAAACAATAAATTATTATGAGGGGTAGAGGGGGCATATCCCGAAAGAGCTGGCGATATTTCCCAATAGCCATGCAAAATCCGATCAAGGTTCAATTGCAGCCCACAATTTCCACCTGGGTAGATGTCCTAAAATTTGGTCACTAGGTACCTCATTCAAAGTGCGACATTTAGATTTTCGGCCTAAGAAATGGGTCATGGGCTATATCCCGTCCAAGAGGTAGGTGCCTCAAGGGGGGATGCACAGAACAACCGGACCTCAGCCTTCGACCATTCACGGGTATCTCACTGCCTTATGGTGTTAGGAACACTTGACTTGGAGGCTTTTAAAGTTCCCTATTTGACAACTTCTATTGTTTGAAGATGTGAGAACCAGATAATGGGGAGTTATTTGGATGCCTATCCTTGAGATCCTACCTAGACTAAATTTTTTATTTTGGCCTCTCCTATGGAGGAAAAATTAGTGAAATTTTAGAAAAAATTTAGATGTAGTTGTTTGAGAGATTGGGGGTGTGAACCAATCTTGTTGAAGTTAAGTGAGAGTTGATAGTTTCGTTAAGAAAAGGGGTGGGGCGTTTCAGGATCCCTTTGGAGGAAACTTACTTCAACCTCCATGATTCTAAATGAAACTATGTGAGTGAGTAGTGACTTTGTGTGTGAACAAGTGAAAGTGTGAAATTTTTTTTAATAAGTTAGGTGTCACCTTGCTGCATGTGGACTTCGTGTGATCCTTACAAGTCTTGATTACCTAATTTACTAAATTCCATTGGTACAACCTTGCGGAATTTTAAAGTCCCTAGAGAACTAGCATGTGGACATATGGGTCCTTATCGATCCTTTAACTCCCTAGTGTGATTTGATCTAAGAAAAATTCAACAACTATCCTAGATTGTGGACATGTGGGCATGTATGGGCCCATTACAAAACCTTTAAATTTCCCTAGTGATGTAATCTAAGAAAGTAGATTCAAAACTATCCTATCTTTGTAGCATGGGGGCATGCATGAACCCTTACAAATTTAAGATGTGTTTGAAAGAGAAATTGGAGTCCCAAGGGGGGCTGTTGTCCTCTCCTAAAGATTTTGTCTTTAAGGGAGATGAAATTTTCCCTCAATCATTTTTCTGATTCTCAAGATTGCTCTATGGCGGGAGAGAAGAGCATACTCAAAGATTGACATTCAATTTCTGGTCCCAATGGAAGTGGTTATATTTGTGATATAGAATGATTCCAACTTATCTTTAATCAAAGAAATCCATCCATGTGGCAAAATGAAAGAAAAAAGAAGATAAATATGGATTTTAACCCCCCTAAGTGCCTATGTTTTGACTAACCCTTCATGTGGAGAGGGAACCTAAGTGTGGTGCATATTACAATATACATATAATAAAACTTAAGAAGGCTATGGGCCTTCAACAGATCACCAAAACCCTTACAATGTATGATTTTCTGGACATATGCGTGGGTTGCAGAGTAGACAGAGGCACATTTGGTGCCAATGCGCAAATCAAAAACGACCTTTGGATGTAGGTGCGTAGAATGCACTGAGAAACACAGTGAGTTTGGCGCACGTGCTCGGAAGATGTGCCTATGGGTTAAAAAACCCACACACTTTCTGTTACATGTTTGGGAAGAAATTTTTGGATGAAATTCTCTCAGCTCAGCTTCGAATTTAGCTTTTTGCAGGCATGCATGGGCTAGTTATGGTTCCTGCAAGTTAAATAAACCAAAAAGAAGTTCTCAAACAACCCAAATGGGGAGGAAATTGATACCTATCCCCAGTGGATTCTCCAATCTGTTGTATCCCTTTTCGTCACCTAAGTGAGCAAAAGGAGGACACTTACAAGTCCAGTTGGGTTAGCTGGACAAGACAACAATGAATGTAAGAATTAGAAACATCAAGCATAATAAATAAACAAAGAACTAAGCTAATAACAATAAAAGAAACTAAACAAGAGTGCATAAGGGAAATATAACAAAAAATAAACAACATGCATACCACTAATGGATAAGTTTTATTAGTGGGAAAACACCAAAGAGAAAGGGAGACTTATGGGTCCCCTCTTCCTCCAAGGGAGGGCTCTTGAAACCCCCAATGATTGAGCTCTTCTTACAAGTAGCAAACTAGAAGGAAATGGTGAAGAAATCCAAATTTCATTCACTCAAGAGGTGATGTGAATGGCTAAATGAAATGGCGATTGTATGCTCTAGTGAGGAAACAGGTTCCTCTAAGAGAATATAGGCAACATAACAATACAAATGAATTCTTGGAAGTATAGTGCACCCATGGCCTATTTTTATAGCAAAGATTTGAGGCATTATTCAACTAGTCTTTAGTGTGAACAAGGGGATCTTTAGGGCAACCTTAGGTCTTTGACCAGCCCCCCACTCGGATTCAACTCGGATTTGGGTGTCAAATCGACTTGGGAGATGAACCAGAAGTGGGTGGAAGGTCGACCCAAAACATAAATGCGTCGTTCTGAGGTATGCACGGCTTTTTGCGTCCACATTCATGCATCAGGTCCATGTGCGCTTTTCTGACTTTTTTCGACTGTCGCATGTGCACACACTTCCTTTGTATTCTTAGCGCATGCTGATTTTATAACCAGTTTTATAGTTTTGTTCCCTTTGGAAATGTATTTTTGAATTTGTGGGTGAACTAATAGGTGTTTGGAGATGTTGGATTCCTCTAACCATTTGTGGATGAAATTTCAGTGATAACAGATGCCCCCTGATGTGTGAGGTTAGGAGCATACGTATAACCGAAATACATCAATGTTTCTTCTACTGAGAGTACCCTTGTAAGAAAGAGTGTTGAGAGAAATTGAAAGAGGGACCCATTGGAGGGAGAGGGGAACCTTTAGGACCCAAACCTTTCGTCAGGTGTGGAAAAAATAAAATTGTGTATAAATTAGGCAAACATGCCCCATGCTCGTTTCATGTAACTCAAAATGTGTTAGAAAGTAACTGAAGTTGTATGTTGATGTAGATAACTACAACACCCTCTGGGGTGGTTTGACATAGGCAGAGGACAATTATGATGATGAACAAACTTTGAAAACAGGTGATGACACCTGTAAGAAGTGTCGATGATACACAGGCATTGATAGCCTATCAAATTTCAGAGGTCTTTGGCGAAGATAAAACAACTGTAAATAGTCGCAAAGTAAGACCCACTGTAGCATGAGATGGTATTGAAGTCGAATGCTATGGGGGTCAATGAAAACATAGAGAAATGATAGTTTTCCCTATGTCGTTCGGGACTCCTCATTGTAAAGGTAATGAGAGTCAATATATTGTCGCCCATCTGGAAACTATGTTGATGGTGACAGAAAGAGAGATGTGAATCCAAGAAGCAAAGGGCTTCATGAAATCCACTAGATGAGATCATGAACTGATGAGGTACATGGACGAAGTCAAGATGAGGTGAGAGTCAAGAATACCCTTGGTTGGGGATATATGTGAAGTATGAGTGGCAACAACTGTGAAATTGGATCTAGTGTCAAGGGGACGACTAGACATGGTTTAAGTTGTGCCAGAGGCGGGACAAAGTGGAAAAAATCAAAGATCATGGGTACATGGACTGTGAGATACTCAATGTTTTATGGACGAGGTCATTAAGAGTAGAAGGTAAGAAATTCCCCAACCAAGGTCGACATGGGTTTCTTTTCCATAAAAAGAAGGTTGCGAAGGGTGATGACAAAAAGCTATGTAAATGATGGAAACAAAGGCTTTTTACAATTACCAAATGAATAAAGAATAAGTTGGGACAAGTGTACAGATACATAAATGGGTTCCCCAGTGTAAGATGGCTTGGATGGTGAGGGCTCAAGCAGCTATGGAAAATAGGTGGAGGGTGGGGGGCCCCATAGGTGGGTTTCTGTATTAAGTAAATGAGTGGAGAACAATATGCAAATGGGAAAACTGATTGTGGATTAGATGGAGAGTTAATGATACTACAGAGGTGTAGTCAAATGTGAACCGTAATGAGGTTACTCGGGAGTCCATTGTGGGGAAGCTAGCAAAATGAGGAGAAGGAGCATGTGGTTGATTCTCGGGAATGCAAAGACTGTTAGGACTCCCAGCCCTAGGGGGTGAAAACATCATGAGTGTCAAAGTTCCAAAGGGGACTATGATGGGGACAACTTATGTGGGAGAGAGTGCTACCGGTTGACAATACTGAAATGCAATGGAGGTGTGAGTACTGCAGAGCTGGATGGGGGGAACTTGGAGGCAAATATTGGAGGGTGTGGCTGGGAGATGCAATTAATATTCAGAGGGAATGATTACATGCCAGTATGGATCATATACCTGAAAGGGTTGTGTTGTTGGGTGATGACCAAGTACCTTCACATATTAAAACCTAATACCCAACGTGAACAATATCCGAAGATAAATAACGTATAACAATTATTTTATAATTTTGAACATGAGCATGCGTACTTGGGCGTGATGTGAGAAAAATGCTCCCCAGGGGCCGAGGATGGATGGTGGCCTAGAGAGGGTGAATGTGTAGGCCACGGGATCATGATCCTGTGGTTGAAGACGGATTAGAAAATGGATGCTCAGAGCTCCCTGAATTGATCCTGGAAGTTTGGCAATGGGACTATATATAGTTGTAGGGCCCACAATGCCACCTCATTTGTACCTGTTGCTCTAGTGAGTGGACGAGAGGTTTCAGAGGAGATTTGGAGATTCGAAGAGATCGACCCAACCGATTCAGGATTAGCGAGTGCCAGGTTAGTGGTCATATCCTCCTACATAGTAATTAGGATTTCTTTTTGGGGTAGGGCTTGTACGGATGGCTGTACAGGGGTTTTTTGGGTGGGTGGTCCCACCAGTGCATGGATGTAATTGGGACAACTATGCATGGAGGCGCATGAATGGGGAAAATAGGTGCGCATTTGATGCATGCCTTTTCAAAGCACAATAGAGCATGCATGTACGGTTGTGTTCCTAACAATTGCACAACTGTGTAGTGGACAGGCGCCCTAGGATGCGCGTCTGTGTTTTTGATAGGGGCGGATGCGTGCACCCCTGTATTGCTGATAGTCGTTCATGAGTGTGCAATTGTGGGATGAAAAGGCATGCATATGTGCACATCTGTGGGGAAAAAAATCACGCCCTTGAGGAAAAGTTGAAGGGTGAAAAAACTTATCTTTTTGGAGATTTTGGTGTTTTTGTGGGTTGTGATGGCTAATCAAATATTGTATTTTTGGATGGAGGTGACCAGTTGACAATGCCAGTCCATTGGAGGGAGAGGGACTAGGTGCACTTGAGAGAGGTAGTGAGAGATGAGGAGCTGACTGTAAAGGGTCCTTTGGTAGCCATTGGGCTGCTAAAGTTTTTTGAGTGTTCACTAGTGTGGGCACAGGAGTACCTGCTACAGTTCTTGATTTCGATGTGGAGTCCAGATATGTAGTGTTTCATTGTATGAGGTGAGCATCTTGCATTCTCTGTGATGGAGGATGTGTATTTTTTGACTGGGCTCCCTTTTCAGGGAACCCTGTTACTGTCAGAGCCCGTGTTACCCAGGGATGGATAGTTGGTTGTCTTAGCCCAGACCTATTGTAGTGGAGAGGAATTTATGTCAGGATCTGTGGTGAGGATAGGGGTGATAGATGCCCTTGTGCATCGGTGCATTGCATCAATGCTTATGAGGGTTTATGGGTCTCTTGCTACTCAGCGGATCAGTGGCGGTCAACTAAGGATCATGCAGAGGGCATTGAGAGGTGAGCACATTGCTTCGGGGTTGATGCTATATGCCAAGATGGTGGGGCATCTCAACAAGTGTTGGGCTGAAAACTCAAGGGATTTTGACTTTGGGTCCATCTTTGTAGCGTGGTTTTTTGAGAGGGTGTCAATGTTGCACCTGAGATTTTTATTGGACACACCTCATGTGGGAGAGACGTGACTGAGGTGGTGGGCGACGATTTTGGTTCGTCATGGGGGTGGGGAGGGTGGCCGTTATTTTACCACTGAGCTTGCACGAGTGTGGCGTCATATGCCACAGATCATACTCTAGTTCCCCTATAGTGGGGTGGATTTTCGTGATGACCCAGAGATTGTGCTACCCCCTTGAGAGGTGTTCGACCATAGAGGTATGGTGATATATTTGATGTTTTGATTGTTTAGATAATATAGCATATTATTTATGTATGGATGGATGTTGATACTATCACTTGGTTGTTGTGTCTGCAGATGTGGGACCTCACGGGTGTGAAGTTGAGATGGTCAGAGTGTCGGCTCGTCAGGGGCCTATGAGACTAGCACATGAGGAGCCACAGGCCGGGGAGAGATGGTGGCGGGATGAGGGTGTTGCAAGGCTGGCTGATGATGAGAGAGCAGGCAGGAGACGTCATTTTGATGATCCGAGTGCAAGTCCGTCACATGCTCCTCCGACGAGGGTCGGGGGAGAGTTAGAGGATTTTCGTCGTCGATTGGAGGTGGTACTATAGGGAGTGCCCGAGGGTATGTGGGGGCATATCCAGGATGAGGGAGTCCTAGAGCAGTGTGTGGGCCTTCTGGTGGAGTCGCGGACCCTGATTCGTAGAGAAGCTGTAGCGGGGGAAGCTATTACTGGGCGATTGCCCTCAGGACCTAAGGGACCTCTAGTTGGTGGGGCACCACCTCCAGAGAGAGGACCAGGTGGTGGAGCCCTAGAGGCGCCATGAGTGCCTGTAGTATGTGTAGTGTTGTATTTATATAGGCTTGCGAGCCCATTTTGTATATGGTGTTGTGACACCGATTTTGTACTTATAGGGTTGAGGTGGTTCACCTACCTACGGATATTGTACATCTACTATTTTTTGTAAACATTGATGGCACATTCGATCGATATATATATATATATATATATATATGTGGATATACATTTTGGGATCCTTGTGATGTTCATATGTGTTGATGTTTTTGTTTATGATGTCTAATTTATATGATGTGACAAACTTTTGATAGGTTATGTATGTGTAATGGTAACTTGATGTGATAAATGCCAATCTAACACTAGGTTAGCCATGTTATCTTCTATTTGATTGCATTGTCTTGGGATATGTGTATATGTGATTGAATCAAAATGTCGAGATAAAAGTCTAACGTGTAGGTATTTGCGGAAGAGGCAAGGATCGCGGACATGATACACATTGTTGAGTTGGAGGACAACGAGTTGGGAATCAAGTAAGATGTTAAGGTGACGAATACGGCGGTGACTGTACTTAGAAAGGAGGCCAATGACAGCTGTGTATTCAACTTGGTTGTTGGTTGCGGAGCCCAAGCATATGTCGTTGGAGTGGAGCATTTCATGTGAGGGGGAAATAGGGGTGTTACACTTATCCATTTCTATTAATAAAATAAATTACATTCTTTGACCTTTTATACAAAGGTTCATCAAATCAAACGTTCACACATATCGATTTTTCCATAGTCTCTTAGCCAATATATTTATATTTACAAACTGGGGGAAATAAGGATGTTACAATCCCCTCCCCCTTAAAGGAACATCGTCCTCGATGTTCTATCTGTCAATGTGCTCTACATATATAGAAGTAATCAAAAATGGATATGCATGTTTCCCACGTAGCTTCATCTTGGCCAAAGTGTTTCCATTGCACCTTGACCTGTGCAATGGTTCGATTCCTAAGTGAGGTTTCCTTCCTGTCTAGTATGCATTGAGGTTCTGGCAGGAATTCTCCCTCCAGCTCCACCTGAATCACAAACTAGTCAATTATATGATTAGAATCATGTACATATTTCTTCAATAATGAAACATGGAAAAGATTATGTGCCTTCATTGTGGGAGGGAGTGTTAGCCTATAGGCTATAGGTCCCACTTTATCTAAGTTTTCAAAGGTTCCACAATACAGGGGTCCCAGCTTGGCACAAGCTCCCATTCTCAGGGAAATATTCCTAGGTCTAATTCTGAGATAGACATGGTATCATGTCTTGAACTCTCTAGGGGTTCTCTTTCTGTTAGCGTAACTCTTCTGTCTATCCTAAGCAGTTTTTTGATTTTTCTTAATCTAAATCACCTGTTGTTCCATTTCTGTCAGCATGTCGGGACTGATTTTAATTCTATCCATTGGATTACTCCAGCCGATTGTAATCTTGCATTTTCTACCATAGAGGGATTCAAAAGGGCTCATATTTAATGACTCTTGATAACCGTTGTTGTAGGAAAAATCTACCAATGGAAGGTAGTCTTCCCACTTCTTAGGCTCATGCATTACATGCATCCTTAACATGTCTTCTAATATTTGGTTCACTCTTTCTATTTTTCCACCAGTTTGAGGGGGATAGGTTGTGCTAAACAACAATTTACTCTCAAAACCAGCCATTAAAAATTTTCAAAAGCTTGAAGTAAATTTTATGTCTCTATCAGATATAATATCCCTAGGCATGCCATGCAGTCTGAATATTTCCTTCATGAAAATGTTGGCAATATCTATTGCCTTGCAAGTTGAGTTGTCAGGAACGAAGTGAGCAGACTTGCTCAATTTGTCCACCACTACCATGATGGCATCATTCTTCTTAGTTGATTTTGGTAATCCAGTGATGAAATCCATAGAGTTGGTTTTCCATTTCCATTATGGAACTGGTAGAGGCTGTAAAAAACTTGTTGAGTGTGAGTGTTCTATCTTAACTTATTGACATTCTAGACACTTATCTAGATAGTTAGCTATGTCCTTTTTCAATCCAGGCCAATAGAATTGTTTCCTAGTGGCCGTGATAATTTTCTGATAACCTGGGTGACCAGTATATGGTCTCTTGTGTAGTTCATCCATTATGAACCTCTTCAAGTCGTCACAACTTTGAATTTACAATCTGTTTTTGTAGGTGAACATGCCTTCATCCAGCAGATGATAGCCTTCATACTTTATCCATGTGGGCTCTTTCTTTAGGTATGACGTCACAGTCTTGAAAAATGCATTTATTTCTTGTGCATTACTGACTCTCTCGCTAACATCTGTTTCACAGGTGCTTACCGCTTCCAGGTGAATCATTTTCACACTTCTGCTAAGGGCATCAACCACCCTATTTTCCTTTCCTTTGATGTGTTTGATTTCAAAATCAAACTCACTAAGGAGAGCCATCCACCTAGATTTTCTAGCATTGAGTTTTGGTTGATCAAACAGGTTCCTCAACCCACAATGGTCTATCATAAGTACAAATATCCTACCCAAAAGGTAATGGCTCCACATTTTTAAACCATTCACTCTGGCATCCAACTCTAGATCATGGGTCACGTAATTGATTTCATGCTCATTCAATTTTTTGGATTCGTAGCAAATTACACACCCTTATTGTCTAAGGACTCCTTCAATTCCTTCCTTACAGACATATGTACACACGAGGAATTCATCATCAGGGTCTGCAATATTCAGTACAGGTCAGTGGGTTAGAAGGTATTTCAGTTCTTGAAATATTTCTTCACACTCTGATGTCCAAGTGAATTTAACCCCCTTTTTCTGAAGGGCGGTGATTGGACAACTAATCTTGGAAAATCCTTTTATGAACCTCCTATAGTATCATGATAAGCCCATAAAGGACTTGATATCAGATACATCCTTTGGCGTAGGGAATTCCATGATAGATCTGATCTTGTCAGGGTCTACTTCCACTCCTTCAGAAATAACATGGCCTAAGTAATGGACTTACTTCTGGAAAAAGTCACACTTGCTAAACTTAGCGTAGAGATGATGATCTCTTAGTACTTGAAGCACTAATTTAATATGTTCTTCATGCTCCTCTCTGTTCTTGGAGTAGATTAGCATATCATCAATGAAAACCAATACAAATATGTCTAGAAATTTGTTGAGTACATTATTCATCAAGCACATAAAAGTGGCAGGGGCATTGGTTAATCCAAATGGCACCACCACAAATTCAAAGTGAGGATATCTTGTCCTGAAGGTTGTTTTGTGGATGTATTCATCCTTGATTCATATTTGATGGTATCCATACCTTAATTCAATCTTCGAGAAAATGGAAGGACCCCTTAATTGGTCAAACAAGTCATCGATTCTTGGTAAGGGATACTTGTTCTTTATGCTTGTCTTATTGAGTTGTCTATAGTCTATGCACAATCAGAGTGTGCTATCTTTCTTATTCACAAACAAGATAGGTGTTCCACATGGAGACATGTTGAGACGAATGTAGCCTTTGTCGATCATCTCCTTTAGTTGTAGCTTGAGCTCAACTAGCTCTATTGTACTCATCATATAGGGCGTCCTAGACACTGACACTGCTCCTGGTGCAAGTTCTATGGAGAATTCAATGTATCTTCTCGGAGATAGACCTGGTACCTCTTCTAGAAATAAGTCTTTATACTCTCTTAATATGGGGTGGTCATCTAGGTTTGGTTTGTCATCCTCAACAAATTCCAACACATGTATTGCATATAGAGGACATCTGTTCGTGCGATACTTTTTCATTTGAAGGGATGATATTCGTCTCACATAGACAGGCCTCTGAATCCCTTGAAGGGTTATTTTTCTCCCTTCTTCATTTTGACACTCCAAAGTTTTATGGTAACAATCCAACTTGGTTTTATAAGTGGATAGCTAGTCCATACCAACCAACATGTCATAAGATCCTAAGGGAAGTATGTTAAGGGTCGATGGGTAGGCAATCCATCCATAATTAATTGGCAAGCTGGTATGACCTCTGCTACTTTTCTTTTGGTTCTAGTGTCTAGTTGTACCAACCATGGCTTAACATGTCTAACTAGTTTCATTTTATACTTATCAAATGTCTAAGAGGGCACATAACTCAAATTAGAACCAGGGTCAATTAAAATAGAAACTAGACTGTTGGCGATCATACCTTCCATATCCACCACTGAATCTTGGTGGTAGGATTGTTTACTATCCAAGGCTGCATAAATCAGTGGCATACTCCTAGCCACATCATTGACTGTGGTAGCTTATTGGATATTTTAGACTCGCCTATTGTTATGTTGTTTGTGTGGACAATCCCTCAGCATATGTTCTTCTCCACAACCCCAACATTTCAAGGGTTCTTTCTTTGGGTTATCAGTCTTTCCTGAGACTGATCCAAAAGGTTTATTTCCACTATGGGAGGGGAAATTTTTTTGATACACACTTCTAGTAGGAAGGCTCATCCTAGAAACCTTCCCATAGTTCTTAAATATTGAGGATTTAAACCCCTTCTTCTTGAATCCCGAACTACTCTTCTTATTCCAGTCCTCGCGAGGTTTTGTCTGACTCCCGAATTGTTCATAACAATACCTTGCCTTCCAGATAGTGTCTTATAAGGTCTTTGGCTCATCAAACTCAATCCTATACTGGTAGATCTGAGGTAATCCGCTAATAAATCGCCACACTTTTACCTTTTCATCCTTTATGTAGGGTACATACCTTAGCAGCTCAAGGAATTTATTGACATATTCCTCTATGGTGAGTTGTCCCAGCCTGAGTTCATAGAACTTCTTAGTCTTCCCATCACAATATTTCTCTGAAAGATACTTATTCTTGAAGTATTTCTCAAATTGTTTCCATGACAAGTCCTTCTCATGGATTCCCTTCACATTCCTAAGGTCTTCCCACCAAATGGAGGCCTTTCCATTCAGGTTGAAGATGGTTATTCGAGCCTTCAAGTTTTCAGAGTAGTCATGGACTCTGAAATACTTTTTTAAACCAAGCAGCCAAGCTTCTTCCTATTCCCCCTTATCAATATCTCCATTGAAAGAGGGTGGTTTGGATTTCTTGAACTCTTTAGGATCATGAATTTTGGAATGCTTTCGCTTCTTTCCTTTCCTTTGAGTATGTGATCTAGCTTTGCTACTAGAATATCCCTCGGAGTTGCCAGTTTCCTCCCCACAGGACTCTTCCGATGAGCGCCTCCTACCTCTAGGTTGTACCTTCCTCGAGGTAATCCTCCTAGTGTGGCCAATTATGGGACCACATTTTCGTATCTCGGGTGGACTTTGACTTCTCTTCGTATGTCGTCGGTCCACCTGACTGGTTGCAGGTCCATGCTGCAGCTGCCTCTGTATATCGAATAAACTTTGCAGCAAGACTGCATTAATTTCTGTTTGTTTTTCTTGCTCCTTTATCAATCTATCATTGTCGGCCTTTCAACTCTGTAATTCGACCATGAGGCTCCTTACAACTTCATCCAAATCCAAAGGGGTTTCCACCGCCCTCCTTTCATCAGATTCTTCATCTCTATTGTGGGATCCATCCCCCACTTCCTAGCGTGTCACCATCCTTTATACTTGTATTTTTCCCATGATTCACTATTTGCTTGAGTGCTGAAAAAACACCTATTGTTAGCCAACAATCTATTAGTTTATGAACAACACACAGTTCATATTTCTTGAATACACACACAGTAGAAAGATTCATTCTTTTCTTCAATAAAAGTTTAACCTGACTCTTTAGGAAAGAGGTAAGATAGGGTGTCTCCCTTAAAAGTCCTTTAAATATGGTTTTTAGGTGACTCAGCCATGAGCCCAAGTAGGGAAAGTGTTTTAACCATCCTCTGATCCCAATTTGTAACACACCTGACCCCTAAGTACCTTTCCTAGGGATGGGGCATTCGAATTTTTGTCTTCCTTCTTAAATCAGATCCTCCTTTTTTATCTATATTGTATTTCTTCTCACCAGGAGCTCTCCAACCTTGGTTAGCCTGCTCCTATCAGAGTTCAAGAGTGGAAGACATGCTCTAGTTAAGGATCTTCGGGAGTTCATCGGTTGAGATCCACGTAGCATCCACAGGAATCCATTACCACATTCTCTCCTCTCGTAGGGAACACCCATTCATCACCTAATCCAATGATGGACTCAGTATTCATCTAACATATCGACTGTAGAGGGATTCGACACTTTAGCGCTTCTACGCTTTGACACTTCGGCACTAAATGCCTCTTTATTGTCTATGCACGAGACCTCTTGGAGTCCCGAACTCTCGAAGTCTCGTAAAATTTCCACATGGCTCCGTCCTTCGGGCCTTTTGGTCTCTCTACAATACTACACTCCAAATCCTCTGGAGTCCCGAAGTCCCGGACTCCCAGTTTCAGTCACTAAACCAACCACCTTGTCTAGGTAGGCATGTACCATGGGCTGACACGTATAAGGGCCAGAGGTGACATGTGTCACATTGCAATAGGCATATAGGGTCTGCGAAAATCAGAAATCAAGATGACACGTGGCACATCGATCGCGGGTCCACGTCACCCTTGTGACATCGACTTGCCATGTCACGCCAGACTGACCACCTTCTAACACCTCTCAGATCTAATGGTCGAGATCCAACCATGTAGATCCATAGATGTATGACTCTTGTTACTTCGTGACTCCGTCCTTCGGGGGTTTTGCGATGCAAACTCCTCCTTTCTCCCGGTCAGTGTCAGGCTGACCACAACCTAGATCTGACGGTTAGGAAAAGTATTGAAACGTCCTCGAATCGACGACTCTCGTCACTTCGGGTTTCGAATATTATTGACACACCACACCTCAAATCCCCCAGAGTGCCTAATCTCTAAACTCAAGGATATAGCACCACACGTCCCCTATATATTGACGACTCAAAGGGATCCCGAAGAATCCAAGGATTGATGATCCTCATTACTTCGTGACTTCGACCTTCAGGGATTTTGACGCTACAATACCCCTGTCTTCTCGAAGCAGTCAACGTCGAGCTGACTACATCATAAATTTGATGGCTAGGAAATAACCCGAAGGATCCCTAGATCTACAGTCCTGGTCACTTCGCGGCTCCGGCCTTTGGGGGTTTTGGATTTACTGCCACTCCATTCTACCGAAGCAAGACTTCATCGAAGTATCATGCGCGAGTCCCTCCTCTTGAATGATCGGACGATAGGTGGGGCTCCTAACGATCTCCCCCAAATATATGGCTCTCCTTTACTTCGTAACTTCGACGTTCAGGGAGGTTGATGCTATGGCATCTGCATTCTCCCAAAGTGGTACACTACCGAAGTCCCCTCGACATAGGTCTAATCATTGTGGGAACCCTCGAACATTCTCGATCAGTGGCTCATGCTACTTCACGATGGGGAGTTGGATCCCAATTTAGTCTGTAAGATAGGTTCCTCTAACCACTAGGGAAACCGCCCAACGTCGGTCGACCTTACAGGTAACCATGACTGTCGATCAACTTCGACCAATTTGTGACTATTTAAGCCAACAATACTCCAAAGTCCCGGACTTCCAGAGTTCCGAAGCTAGAAGGATGTATATCCTTTAGGCTTAGCACAGGGTTCCTGGGTGGTGTTCACATGGTTCCTTCTAAAATATCATGAGTTAAACACCTCTTCCTCATCATGAACTTGTTAAGGACTTGGGCATGGTGTCTTGGTTATGCAGCAAGGAGTCTGAAGGAGATATCCTCTTAAGACCGACAAGGTCATATTGATGCAATGCTTTCTATCCCAACCCTCCTACACGTTTACGTCCCAAGACGTCTCAAAGGATAAAATGAGGCATATAGACAATCAATCAGAAACATAAGTCCACAAGAAGGTAAATGCATACACATAACTTGATCATTCAATACATAGACCATTCTTAGATGTATACATACATGCATTCATTCATTATCCCATTTCAAAACACAAAGTATGGAAACACTTTTCAGAACCAGAAGACACGATGTGACTACTGAAAGGGGTGACTGTTTCCACCAAACCATAGGCTCAGTCACTCATTACGGATTTACCACTGGCCACCCCTGAGCTAGACCATGATTCTCTAAAAGAAAATTATTTCTTTCGGCTCAGCAACAGTCAGGGACAAAATTTACTCTCCTCCTCCCACAGGATCTTGGAAACAAGCAAGGAGGCTTGCCTGAGTACTTCCTCAGTCACTCAACACCCTCGTTTATCAGCTTGTATCATAACCCTGCTAGCCACATCCTGTGACCAGAACACGTTCATTTCTCAGTTCTTCCTCGAACTTGAGAGCTTAGTCTCTCTTCTCTACTTCTCTTCGCAGCTCTTCCTCTGCTCACCATGCCTTCCTTTATTGCCTTCCTCAGCAAGATTGCGCGTGGCACGAATTCCCAGTCAGTGGTCAGGTCTGAAAGCCTTTCAGATGGGCGCTCTACCCCATCCCCTCATTAACTCTTGAGGAGGTCTTCCCACCTACCCGCCTAACTGTAATTCATCCCTGGGTCAGAGGACTGTTCTAGTCCTGAGTAA
Source organism: Picea engelmannii (assembly GCA_009831015.1). Classification (NCBI taxonomy): domain Eukaryota; kingdom Viridiplantae; phylum Streptophyta; class Pinopsida; order Pinales; family Pinaceae; genus Picea; species Picea engelmannii. The sequence goes on from ML823858.1 coordinate 26,241, forward strand.
TTAAATCCAACAAGGTACTGGTTTAGTGGGGGTTATCTCAACCATTCCTGGTTCCCATCACGATCTCTCTCACAGCATCCGTGGTCTATCTTGAAAAACCTCCGTTTTCAGTATTCATGCAGCACTTATCCATTTCTATTAATAATAGAAATTACGTTCCTTGACCTTTTATACAAAGGTTCATCAAATCAAACATTCACACATATTGAGTTTGCCATAATCTCTTGACCAATATATTTATATTTACAAACTAGGGAAAATAAGAGTGTTACACATTCTCTCACACTTCATCTTAGTTATGTTGTTTACAATCATAGTTTCTTCTATGATTTTCCCTTTTCACCATTTCAATTTTTGAATTACCCATAGTATATACATTCCATTCTTGTAATTTTAGTATAAGTTTTTTGAACTAAGAATAAACCATTTGACGATATTTTCTTCTTATTATGTGAATTGTGTTTCTATTTAAGTTGTACTAGATCCTTATCAAGAAATTGCACTTAACCCAACAAAGCCTTAATTGAGTGTTAAACAAACCCTCAATCGAGGTCCTTCGAAACTCATACATAAGGTCTCAAGATCAAAATAAACTCTCCATTGAGTTGTTTTCTAAAGTCATGGTTTAAAAGGAATCCTTCCCTTCTACAGGCTTTCTACAATTATAACTTCGAGGGAGTGAAATACCTTCCAATGTTCCATGATGTGAGATTGTAGACTAGATTTATCATTGAATATGTGTTTAACATATAATTTATATATTTATATATATATATATATATATATATATATATATATATATTATTTTCCTCTCAAATTTATAGATAATTTATAGATAAATAATTAGAGAAAATTTAATAACATAAAAGTTATAAATCCAAAAAAATTAGGAAAAATATTACCTATGCATGTTAACTCTTCAATAGGTAATTCTGTTTTTTCATGATGTAAATACAAGAGAAAAATAATTTAATACTAACACAAGCATGTACAAAATGGGATTAAAAAACTTAAAAAACAATTTTGAAAAAAATGGGATAAAGTACTTCATGTACGTCACATTATAAAATTATATATTTAACATTGAAGTAGTTGGTGTGAACAAAACTTACTTATTATCCTTTTTCATAAATTTTGCAATAACAAATATATAAAAATAAATGCAATTTAACATATTATATCAAATTTATTTTTTAAAGATTTAGTGAAAAAGATATTATATTTCCCTACAAATTATTCTTTCACAAAAGACAAAATTCACAAAGCATATATAAATTTGGAGAGCTTGAATTCAATAATATATAAAATATCAAAATTCCATCACTTCATTTCGATAAAAAAAAAAAAAAGTTTAAAGAAATTGAGACACAATTAAATAAATGCACCCCTAATATTAAAATAGAACTTATTTAAATATGATATTTTATGTAGAATAATAGCATATACCTACACATAAAATTCATACGTTATCAATCTTTCACAATCAATTGTACATATTAAGTAATTGGTATACACAATTTAAAACTAAAACTACATGTACAAGATATATTATTAACTTATAAAAATACATATCATATATCATTAAATTTAAAATAAATTACATGTACAAGATTTATTATTAATTTATAAAAATATCAATGTTGTATGGGAACGGCTTCTGGTATTTTTAATATTTAGTTTTTAATTTTTTGAAGTTCGGGGAGTTTGGAAACTAGTTGGGAATGTTTCTAATTGACTGGGAATTTTTTTGAGAACTTTGGAATTTCAACGTCAAAAAAACTAAAACTTGGAAACCAATATCTAGCTTTAAATTAAAATTATATTAAATTAAAATGTAAATATATTTATTCCTTTATTACAAATACAAAATTTCTTACAAATATTTTCATTATATTTATTCAAAATATCACTATAAAATTAAGACTAAACTACAGGTAAATATTATTTCAAAAATTAGTAAAGTAAAAAAGCTTAATAATATCAACCAACCATATCATTGACTTTTATTGTAATTTCATATTAGAAGAGAATACTATTTTGTTTTTTTCAATAAAAAAAGAATAATGCTTCAAATTTACAAAGATGTTTAAAGTTTATATATGTAAAGTTTAATTCTAAAAAGATGTTAAAATTGTATATATGTATTTTCAATTTTGTTTCTCATTTTCTAATGGAATATTTTTAATATCTAGTTCTTAATTTTTTGAAGTTCGGGTAGCTTGGAAACTAGTTGGAAACGCCCCCAATTGACTGGGAACTTTTTTGGGAACTTGGGAGCTTCAACATCAAAGAAACGGAAGCTTGGGAACCAGTGTCTAGCTTTAAATTAAAATTATATTAGATTAAAATGTAAATATATTTATTCCTTTATTACAAATACATAATTTCTTACAAATATTTTCATTATATTTATTCAAAATATCACTATAAAATTAAGACTAAACTACAGGTAAAGATTATTTCAAAAATTAATAAAGTAAAAAAACTTAATAATATCAACCAACCATATCATTGACTTTTATTGTAATTTCATATTAGAAGAGTAATACTATTTTGTTTTTTTCAATAAAAAAAAAATAATGCTTCAAATTTACAAAGATGTTTAAAGTTTATATATGTAAAGTTTAATTCTAAAAAGATGTTAAAATTATATATATGTATTTTCAATTTTGTTTCTCATTTTCTAATGGAATATTTGTGAATATTAAAGTTTCATTATTGTGTTAAATATATTCATATAATTATTAGCACGAATTAAATTAGTAATTTTAATATTGTAGTTGTTGCAATAGGAGAAACATTGTCCTCGATTCAACTTTAATTTGATTGAAATAAGATTTAAAATGTATCAATATCTCTATACATTATAATCGAAAGTATCATTATAATCTAAAATATTTTTTATATATTTTTAATATATATTATTGTCGCTCCCAACGTTTCTGAAACTCATACAACATAAAAATAAAAAATAAAAAAATACATATCATATATTATTAAATTTAAAATAAAATAATTTAAATTTAAATTTAAAATAAATATAAACTTTCAATTAAAAATAATTATAAAAATAATTATTAAACGTCAACGCCACGCTACTACTTAAAACGCATACTTTTTTAGATGCCATAAATATAAAACAAAAAAACACATCAACATTGTACTGAGATGATATCACATTTAATTTCATACTAAGAGGAACAATTCAAACTATCAACATTAACACAATATGAATGACGAAAAAGATTTTGTTAATTTTTTAAAATTAATATAGATGTTAATGAATTTGTTTAAATGTTCTATTTTTTGGTATTTTTGGTCGAAATTTAATAACATAAATTTAGATGAAAACATATTTTTCTACTTTTTAACTTGTATTTTTAAATGTATAAATGAATTCAGTGTGTTGTAAAACTATGAGACACTCTAATTATACACACTTAACTATTTAACCATTTAAATGTGCATATTTAACAATTTATGACCGCACTTTGAGAAAAATTAAACTGATAATCTCTCTGGAAAAGATCTAAAACCATGAGACACTATGATTATACAAACTTAACCATTTAAATATGCAGATTTAACAAATTTTGGGAAAAATTAAACGAATAATCTCCCTGGAAAAGATCCAAAACTTAGAACATTTAAACTATGACCACCCTAACTCTTCTAATCACTTAGTTAAAAATGTCATATCCTGATATAATCAAATTTAATCACGAGGTTAAGAATGTCTTAAAGATAATTCTTATATTTTAACATTTGAGTTTTCAAATTTTTGAGTATTAAAAATCCAATAGATCAGAGTACACTCTTAGTGGACCTAATAGTTAAGAACATGAGTTTCCTCCTAAAAAATCACAAGTTCAAATTTCTGGATTATTATTTTTATATTGTTTTTCTAAAACAAATAAAAAATATAAATAGAATATCACTATAAATTTACAAAAAAAAATTGGTAAGAAGAAAGAAGAGATTTTATAGTATTAGAAACTATTCTAAAAAGTCATAGGATTAATATATTTTATTATTATTTTATACATTTTTACTTACACAATATATTTCATGAACAAAGAAAAGAATATGTTTATAAAACATATTTTATTATTATTTTATACATTTTTAAATACACAATATATATTTTATACATTTTTAAATACACAATATATATATTATACATTTTTACTTATACAATATATTTCACGAAGAAAGAAAAGATAATATGTTTATAAAATATATTTTATTATTATTTTATATATTTTTAAATACACAATATATTTCATAAAGAAAGAAAAAAATATGTTTATAAATTTTTTTTGGTAGGAAGAAAAAAAGAATGAGAAGAGATTTTAGAGTTTTAGAAACTATTATAAAAGGTTATAGGATTCATATATTTTATAATTTTTACTTACATAATATATTTCACGAAGAAAGAAAAGAATATGTTTATGAAAAAATTTTTGGTAGGAAGAGAAAAAGAATGAGAAGAGATTTTATAGTCTTAGAAATTATTCTAAAATGTCATAGAATTAATATATTTTACTATTACTTTATACATTTTTACTTACACAATATAGTTCATGAATAAATAAAAGACTATGTTTATGAAATTTTTGTTGGTAGGAAGAAAAAAAGAATGAGAAGAGATTTTATAATCTTATAAACTATTCTAAAATGTTATAGGATTAAATATATTTTATTATTATTTTATACATTTTTACTTACATAATATATTTCATGAAGAAAGAAAAGAATATAAAGTAAATAAGCATAGTAATTTTGTTATCTTTGAAGATAGACCACTAAATAGAAACACGGTGTGTTCAAGTATTTTATAGTTTCTGGAAGAAATAAAAGTAGGTCAAAATAGGAAGGAAAGGAGGATTGATAGACCATCCTTATTTTTTTGGGGGTTTGGTTGTGGGTTTTTTTTATGGTGCTTCACAAGAAAGGGGGGAGATTTGTGGAGCATGAGTTGTTTTAAAATGCCAAGTGTTAGGTACTTTTAAAATCAAAATGAATTGTGGTAGTGTCTCTAATACCAAGGCCGAACTTCTAGCACTGTGGTGTGTTTTATACTTTGCTCATTTTGAAAAGGTAACAAAGTTGCAATTGGTAGGTGATTCAAAAGTGATTATTGATTGGTTTACTAATGCAAACAATCTACAGGTGGTTTCATTGCATCCCTAGATGAAAAATATTATAGATCTCAACAGGAATTTCATGCAGCTTAAAGCACAACATATTTACAGAGAATACAACAAGGAAGTTGATCTACTTTCAAAAATAGCATTAACTCTTGAGGAAGATGGTTTATATTTTGCAGCGGTTAAAGAAGGACATGCAGATTTTTTTGACATATTAGACATAGCTTAACAACACA
>ML823858.1:33352-58514 GCA_009831015.1 Picea engelmannii
TTTTGGGTATCACACTCAAGTAAGAAGTTAGTTGTGAATGTATCAACGACCTCCTCTGTTGCACATGAAATATCACTTGGGCCTTACCACCATATACAATAATTACAAGTTGTGCACAAGCAATATGGGATAACCCTTTTTTTTACCTCATTCTCGTTATGCTTCCTTTTCCTCTGTTCGTACAAGATTCAATAGACGAGATGGATTCATGGATTTTTCCAATGTTCAGACAATACGATCACCAACTCGACATTATGGATTTCCAAGGAAAAATTATAATGTGTGTGAATTCCCCTTGTTATTGTTGTCATCAATGTGATCCCCCGGAGAAATGAATCTTTAGAATTCAGTTACACCAAGAATTCTCAGGTCTACTCTCTACGAGGCTGGTTGAGGCCTGCAAAGGTTCCTGTAAGATCCCCTGCTTGACTTGGATGATTTTTTTTGTTTGATTTTGATGATTTTATTTTAGATCTATTTCTCAATGCAATTTCACAATATAGATCCACAATAGTTTTGTACATAAAATGGGAATTTATTGTACTCGACACAAAAAGAAACTATTACATTCAAAGCAAATGATAACAAGTTTAGTCAATTTGAAACAACAGTAAAACTCAACCATTAAATTTTGATCTCTGACTTGCAGACAACCAAGTAGATATGCAACTCCTTTTATGATGAAGTGGTCCCTTTTGAGATGGTCTAAATTGCTAAAGATTTCCACAACCCAACGGGAAAAGAAACCAAACTACGTGAACAACAAACCCTCCCACAAAAACTCACCTAACATTCCAAGGTGACCTCCTCTTAAACAATAAATAACAGGTGTAATACAATTAAAAGAGAAATATTGGGCTTTGCACCCTCCTTGAGCTCCCACACTCTCCAATATGCCCATGATTTGATCAACACGACCTCTTCATCATAATCAAATGCCCAACAGTCAATAGTACAATAGTTTAATGCTTCGATGATGAGGAACGATGAGATTAAATGATACTCGATGCCTTCCCTAAAGTAACTCATTCTCTGAAGATGGATACACCCCTCAAAAAATCTCCCACAACCCTTCAAAAACCCACAATATTTAGAAAATGGAACGATTTCCACCTTCAATAGTGAATCCCAATGAAAGATCTATGTTATCTCTCTTTTGTGATCAACTAGGGTGGATTAGTTTCACCATTGAACCCAATCGCTCAAGGGTTTGAGTCCCCATAGCCAAAAAGTTATGAGAGCTCTCCAAAATCCAATTTGAGAAAAATAATCATGAATAATGAGAATGAGCTCGAATTGCACTCGATATACCCTTTTGTCGTTTCCGCTCTAAAAATTGATTGTAAACTGACTTTATAAAATATCTTTTTAATATTTCCCCATAGTCATTTTATAACACCTTTTAATTTAATCATTCAATATCACCTTTAAATGTTTCTTTTTCGCCAAGTAACATTGAATAATTAAATTAATTAATTCCCTTGCACCGACTATAGCCTACAAGAATTAAATAGGCTATTAAGTCCTCTTGGAGCGATCACCGGGAAAGAGACGTTACAGTCCTCCCTTCTCAAGATTGCTTGTCCTCAAGCAACAACAAGTTAGGGTGCTATAAAATTTGATCTCCTTCCCACATAGAATCCTCCACTAGAAAATCTCTCTGCCTTATAAGTGTTGGGTTCCAAATTTGACATGTTTTGAGATATTTTTATACATCCTCTTTGCTACAATATTCCTCCATATTCACCATTTTACCATTCTCATCACCCATTGGTCATCATTTAGACATTTAAATATCCCATTGTCAATATGAATGAAATTTCTTATTTTTAATGAATTTATGAATTGAATTATGTGTTTTAATAATTCATGTAGCACTTGATCTCATCATGTAGCAACCTCCATGATTAGCTTTTCAACATGGCTCTAGAAAAAATTTGGGCACATGGGTTTTGTTGGCAAATGTGTCAATGTGGTTTCATGTTGCTTGAAACTTACCCAAGTTGCACATGGTAGTCCCCATCTTGTGGTCAACATTCCAGTCAAATAATGACAGGTGTAAACATGAAGTCAATTTTGGGCACGCTTTACACGTAGGTGAGGAAGAATCTCAAAACATTGTGATATGGGTTTTGTTGGGAATTATCCCAATTAGGTGTCTAAACAATAGAATCCTTAGAAAGTCAAGGATATGAGAGATATGGATGGATTTGTAAATATAATTTTGCTAGATTTCCTATGCAACCGTTTTTCCAAAAATGTTCAATCAAATGGAGCATCCATCTCAACAGTATGACTTGGAAATCAGATCTCCCTTTCTCCTTTATCATTTGAGCCAGTATATTATAAACCTATGTGGTTTAATAAATAAAATACTAAGAATGGATTTCTTGGTTTCAGATTCACCTATTGAGGGATCATGTTTTGGTTGTAGATCCATTTGTTTTGGGATTGGATTTGTCTATTGTAACCTATTCTCCTCTTATGAATATATATATAAATATGAGGAGACATGATTTCAACAAAAAATGAAAATAGATAAGGAATCATTATAGAAAAGGTTAGAGAGGGAGTCATATGAAATCATTGTAATCATTGCAATGTTGGAATAAAGAGCTTGTTGCGGATCAAGATTTCTTTGTTGTAGTCTTTCTTGGCAGTGTGTGACAAGGGAGGAAAGGCCCCCTCTCTGGTATATGCTTCCCAAATAGTTCCCTTTTCTTTTGTGTGAGTTTATTTTATTTCTGCATTGCAATTTTAATTTAATGTCTTGTGGAGTGAGAATCAATTTTGTTTAAGTTCAAGAGTAAGCATGCTCTGCTTCCGGTCCTTTGGTTTCTTTTGATCAAGAATCAAGTACCCTTATGAAGCATATCTAAGCTACTTGGAACCACATTGATACACATACATAACATGTAATTTCTCACTGAGAAATTCATCCATGCAGTAGAAACTTGCTTGCACATAGTTGACTCTAGGTGTGTTTCCTTTTGCTGCAAATGTGGTGTGACAATTTATTTTCCAACACTTCCAAGACTTTTCTCAGCATATATTTTTCCTAGCACTTCATAATTTTATGAAACTCGGATTGATGATTAAATGTATTGGAATTATCTTTGAATAATTTGACTGAAAAAAATATACCCTCTTATCATTCTGCTCCTCAATATCCTCTCCCTCATGTCCATAATCTCCTCGAGAATCAACACCAAATACCCCTCCTCATCTAGTGGGGGTAACTTTGTTGAAGAAGTGGATTGTTGTCCTAGTGCCTTCTTGAGGCATGATACATGAAAAACATTATGAATATTGATACCCTATGGTAGCTCAAGCTCATAAGCTACTTCCCCAACTCATCAAATTACCCTGTATGGACCATAAAAACATAGTTTCAATTTTTCTGCACCACTATTCTTTAGTGAAGACTGTTTGTAGGGATGCAACCTCAAGAAGACCAAGTCTCCTACCTMAAAACTACGCTCAATGCTATGTTTGTCTACATATATCTTCTATTGATTCTGGGAAGCCTGCAAGTAATCCTTAAGGGTCTTAAGGTTATCTTGGCTCTTTGCATCCAATCCTTGGTTTTGGGAGCCCTAATATCCCCAAACACCAAATCCATAAATGAAAGAGCATCATAGCCATATAATTCTTAGAATGGGGTAATACCAGTAGACATATGGTAAGTGGTATTATAACAATGTTCTCCTAGATGCAACCACTTAATCCATGCCTTATGTCTACCTAACACATATTTATGCAGATACCCCTCAAGCCATTTTTTCATAATATTTGTATGGCAATCCATCTGAGGGTGATAATTGGTGCTAGGATTCAACTCTATGTCAGCCAATCTAAACATCTCCTGCCAAAATGCACTGAGAAATTTGTTGCCCTAGTCACTAACAATGTACTTAGGCAATCCATGTAGTCTAAACACCTCCCTGAAAAATAGCTCTACCGCCTATGGTGCCTTATACTCTAATGAAATTGCAAATAAGTGAGACAACTTGGTCAACCGATCAACAACTACGTAAGTGCAATCCCTGCCATGCACCTTCGGTAGACCTGTGATAAAATCCATCGACACACTCTTCCACTTTTGTTTTGGAATGGACAAAGGATGTAGTAATCATGTTGGATGAGTATGCTATGAATTGTTATGTTAAAAAATCATGCATTCCCTCACATGTTGCAACACATCGTCCTTGAGGCCCTTCCATGAGAAACTCTCTTTGATCTTCCTATAGGTTTTGAAGTATCCAGGGTGTCCTGCAAATGGTGTATCATGAATAGCCCTTATGATCTTATCCTTAATTGTTGAATCAAGAATTAAATATATGCAGTCCTTGTAGAAGATAATTTCATCCACCACTCTATACCTATCATCCTAAATATGACCATCCATCAACTCACAAGCAAACTTATTCTTGGAATATTCGACCAAAAGGTTGGAATTCTAATCAACTGAAACCTCTTTAAGGGAACATGCAGTTGGTTTCCTAGAAAGGGAATCGACAACAATATTTTTCTCGCTCTTCACATATTCGATTTCAAAATCATAAGCTTGTATCTTGATGACCCATTTATGTTGTCTCTCATTATGATCCTTTTGTTCCAAGAAATATCACAGGTTGTTGTGGTCAGTCCTAACCACAAATGTTCCCCCTACCAAATACTATCTGAACTTTTCCAAGGCATGCATGATGGTGAGCATATGCTTGTCATTGATGTAATAGTGTCTCTATGGTCCCTTGAGATTCCAACTCTCAATTGCTATTAGATTTTTGTTTTGCATCTAGAAAACTCCTATACCCTCACCCGAAGAATCACACTCAAACACAAAGGGCTAAGTGAAATCAGGAAGTTCTAATACTATACAAGTGCTCATCACCTCCTTGAGCTTGTCAAATGCCTTTTGAGATTCCCATGTCCACCCAAATTCCTCTTTCTTCGTGATATATATCATGGGTGCACCGAGCTATGAAAATACATTAACAAAGCACCTATAATAAGCGCACAACCCAAAAAATCCATGTAGCTTTGTGTCTTAGGCAGTGGCCAATCCAATATGGCATGTATCTTCTCTTGATTCACTTACACACCCTATGCACTGATAACATGGTCCAAATACAAAATCTTTGTCATGAATAAATCACATTTCGATGCCTTGGCATATAATGAATGCTCCCCCATAATTATCAATACCTCATCCAACTACCTCAAGTGATCCTCCCATGTCCTAATATATATAAGGAGATCATCAAAGAATGCTAAAAGAAACTTATGCAGCTCCTTCTTAAAAATGTGGTTCATGCAAGACTGGAAAGTGGAAGGCTCATTGGTCAACCCAAAAGGAATGACCAAGAACTCATAGTGCCCATAATGGCACCTGGAAGTATTCTTGTGAACATCATGCTCCTTAACCCTGATCTAGTGATATCCTAATCAAAGATCAATCTTCGAGAAATAGACTTCCCCACACAATTCATTCAACAGCTCATCGATCCAGGGAAGGGGATATTTATTGTTTATAGTTTTCTTATTCAAATCCTGATAGTCAACACACATCCTCATAGTTTTGTCCTTATTCTTAACCAAGACCACTGAAGAAGCGAATGGATTGGAACTGGGTCTGATATGCCCCATATCTAACAACTCCTTGATGGTCTTCTCTATTTCATCCTTGAAATTATTTGGGTTCCTATAAGGATTAGTTATCACTAGTTTGGCCCCTTCTTCTACCTCAATGTTGTTCTCGAAGCCTCTATCAAGAGGTCTCACTAGAGGAATATCTCCAAAAACCCGATCATGTTTTCCCAAAAATGATTGAATGTCTACATGAAAAATTCGACGGCTATCTGAAGACTTATTAGATGTAATTAGACACTTTGTTGCACAAGCTACATCATCGTTCCTGAAAATGCTTTCCATCCACTTGGATGAAAGAATATTAGGAGTATCATCGACCATACCCCTCAGAACCACCTTCTTACTACCAGTTTCCCTGAATTCCAGCTCCATTGTTTGGTAGTTCTAAGAATGTTTTCCCAGAATAAAGCCACTGAAAACCCAAGACAACATTAGTTTCTTCCGGTTCAACTACATAAAACTCAACTATCAACTTGTATTTTCACAATGTCACATCCAATCGTGGAACCTTCTGTGTGCATGTCATATTGTACACATCAACTACCGCTACACTAAATCCCTCAAAGTATTATGTGGGAATGCCTCTCCTAGCCACCAAAGATGATTAAATGAAGTTGTGGGTTGTCCCATGGTTAATCAAAACTATGACACATTGTCACTGTAATACTCCATGGATTATGAAAGTGTGAAATCTAGGAACACCTGATAGAGTGGCAATATTCCCACCCTTAACTTCCTCATGTGGCTACTCCTCATCCAGATTTTCATTTTTGATGCCTGATCTTGTCCTTCTTCCTCCTCCCCATCACTATCTGAAAGAACCTCTATGTATTATGCATTATCCTTGCACATGCACTTGTGACCAGGTTCCCAAGGCTCCTTACAACTGAAACAAATTTTATTCCTTCTCAATTCTCTATTAGCCTCATTCTCCAACTTATCTCTCTCGGGCCACTCCTTCTGGAAGGGTTTCTTGTATTTTTTTTTCTAAGGAAGGAGAGGTTTAGAAGGAAATTTATTCTTTAGGACTGAACATTCCATGTCTCATGCTCTAATGATAGCATCATGTAGAGACATGGGTTTGAAGGATTTAATCCAACCACATAAGGGCTCATATAGTCCTTTAATGAACAGAATAATTAGTCTATGATCCAATACATTCGTCACCATGACTGTGATCCTTTGAAACTATGAAATTTAAGCATCCACTATCTCAATCAACTTGATCTATGCCATCTCTTTGAAATGCAACTTTGGGTCTGGTTGGTTGTGGAGTCTGATTATCTTCCTGATTCAAAGGTATTTTTTCAGTCACGTTTGGACCCCATTACCTGATGGGGGGGGTGTCAGGGGGATTTCCTCGCACATATCTCACCAAGGGGATCCTAGGGGGGTTGAGAGAAATTTTGGATCCCCCCTGGTGGGGGTTCAACAATGCCCCCGAAGAGAATTTTTTGGAAAAAATGCCTTGTAAAATATTGTAATTTCATAGTAAATATGGACCATTCATTATAAGGTCGTACACATGATGGTAGAAGTTATGTTAGGGTTTTTTTTCCATAGAAGGAAACCCTCTTTTATGAGGGAATTGTATTGTGGTTGTGTATCTGAGTGAATATTGTATTCAGAGAGAGAAGATTGTGAGAAAAAGAAGAGGAATTTATAGTGGGTGTGTTGTAAGTTGTATCCCTTCATTTGTTGGATAATAATAAAGGAAGGAACTGGCAATTTCTCTAGTGGACATATACCTCACTACGTGAACCACATATGTCTGTGTCTCTATTGTATTGTGTATATTCTATGTTTTATTTCCGCATTTATTTTGTTTTAATTTTTTGCAATCCTATTTTTCTAACAATCAGTATTAGAGAGAAAGGTAACTCACAAGAAAATAGGGTTCCTAGTTCAAGTGGGAGTAATGGCGGAAGATGAAAAGTTTAGGGTCGATAAATTTAACAACCAAAACTACCAGTTATGGAAGATGCAGATGGAATATTATTTATATCAGAAGGATATTTACCTACCATTGGAAAAGAAAAGGAAATCGTATGAAGGACAAAGAATGGGAATTTCTTGACAGAAAGGCATTGGGAATGATACGGCTGTGCCTGGCAGTGTCAGTGAATTTCAATATTTTGAAAGAAAATACAATAGAGGATCTAATGGAGGAACTGACTAAACTATATGAAAAAACCTTAGCTTCCAACAAGGTATTTATAATGAAGCAATTATTTAATATGAAGATGTCAGAAGGTGGTTCTATTGTCGACCATTTAAATGAATTCAATACAGTTACCAATCAACTAAGTTTTGTAGGAGTGAAATTTGACGAAGAGGTTAGGTCCATTCTAATCTTATGCTCATTACGAGAAATCTAGAACGACTTGGTCATGGCTGTAAGTAAATTTGTCTCTGGTTCAAACACTATGAAATTTGGTGATGTTGTTGGTTTTATCCTTAGTGAGGAAATGTGATGAAAAAGCTTAGGTGAGACATCGGGTAAGGCGTTTACCATGGAAAACAAGGGAAGACAAAAGGAAAGAGGAAATATCTTAGGGAACTGCAAGAATTCTAGGAAGGGCATATCCAAATCTAGACTAGGAAAAATAGAATGTTGGAATTATGGCAAGAAAGGACATATGAAGAAACATTGCAGAGCTCCAAAGAAACAAAGAGATGGAAAACAAGAGAAAAATCAAAAAGAAAATGTAACAGGTGATGTGTTACAAGATGCTTTGATTATTTCTTTATATAATATTACTGAATATTGGGTAGTAGATTCAGGGGCTTCATTTCATGTCAAACCCCATAGGAAATATTTCCAATATTATGTTTAAGGTGATTTCAGATAGGTTTATTTGGGTGATGATGAACCATGTCAAATTGTTGGAATGGGTAAGGTACAAATAAAGAAAAAGAATGGAAACCGGTGGTTGTTGAAAGAGGTGAGACATATATCAGATCTGAGAAGAAATTTATTTTCAATGGGACAGTTGGAAAGTGAAGGTTGTATATCTACATTTACAGATAAGGCATGGAAAGTCACTAAAGGATCATTGGAAAAAGGAGAGAAGGTAGGTACATTGTATTTATGTACTGATAATGTTGACTCTTCAATCTCTTTAGCTTATACAAGTGTAGATACAACATTGTGGTATCATAGGCTTGGACACATTAGTGAGAAGGGGATGCAAATACTTCACAAAAGGAATTTGTTTCCATATCTTAACCAAGTTGATTTGGATTTTTGTGAACACCATGTTTATGGAAAACAAAAGAGAGTCAGATTTCTCAGGTTTGGAAAGGAAAATAATAGTGAAAAGTTAGAGCTTGTGCATACAAATGTATTTGGACCAACTCAGATATCATCTCTTGGTGGATCTCGTTATTATGTTACTTTTATTGATGATGCAACTAGAAAAAGTTGGGTTTATTGCATTTGACATAAATCTGATGCTTTTGACACTTTTAAGAAATGGAAATCTTTGGTTGAGAATGAGATAGGGAAAAGGTTGAAGTGTCTCAAATCAACCAATGGAGGTGAATATTGTAGCAAGGATTTTGATAATTATTGTTCATACCATGGGATTCGTAGAGAGAAGAAAGTTCGAGGAACACCACAAGAAAATGGTGTGTCAAAAAGGATGAACAAGACAATCATGGAACGTGCAAGGAGTATGAGATTGCATGTTGGGTTTCCCTTACAGTTATGGGTAGATGTTGTAGATATTGTTATTTACTTAATAAAAAAAGGGCCTTCAAGTTCCTTGGATGGTGGAATTCCAGAGGAGGCATGGACAGGTAAAAAGGTAAACTACTCATTTTTGAAGACTTTCAGTTGTGAAGCATGTGTCCATATTGTTAAAGAAAATAGAACAAAGATTGAGGAAAAATCCAAGAAGTGTACCTTTATTGGATATAGTGTTAATGATTTTGTCTATCGCTTATGGGATTATGAAAAGCATAAGATCATTAGGAGTATATATTTTGTATTCAATGAAAATGTCATCTACAAATATTAGTAGCAGGGAAAGAATCGGGAAAAGGAAAACACAGAATTCACAGTGCTTGATGAAATCAAAGAAAATGGAATTCCAAAGGTACCATAAAATCAAAATGTACAACAACAAGAGCAACATGCACCTCAAACTCCTGCAAGTGTTTTTATAATATCTACTAGGTTAAGTAGAATAACGATACTCTCCTTCATTGTATTATTTATTGTTGACCGATTATGGTGAACCAGAAAGTTATGAAGAGGAAATGCAGGTAGACACTAAAAAGAAGTGGGATCAAGGCATTAAAGAGGAAATGGACTCCTTGGTAAATAACTAGAGTTGGGACTTGGTTCATTTTCCTACAAGAAAAAGAGCATTGCAGAATAAATGGGTTTACATGGTGAAGGAAGAAGATGGAGGGAAAAAACGGTACAAGGCTAGACTTGTTGTAAAGTGGTTTGCATGAAAGAAAGGTATATATTTTGATGAAATATTTTCTCTTTTTGTTAAAATGACTTCAATTAGGGCTATTTTAATTCTTGTGGCAGTAGAAGATTTACATCTTGAACAATTATATGTAAAAACAACTTTTCCCCATGGGGATTTGGAGGAATAGATTTATATGAAACACCCACAAGGGTATGAGGTCAAAGGAAAGGAACATTTGGAATGCAGGTTGAAGAAGAACTTGTATGGCCTAAAGAAAACTCCAAGGAAGTGGTATTTGAAGTTTGATAGGTTTATGGTAGAACAAGGTTATAGTAGATTCCATTCTGATCATTGTGTTTATTTTAAGAGGCTAGAAAATGGAAGCTATATTATATTGGTATTGTATGTAGATAGCATGCATGTTGCATGGTCTAACATGTAGGATATAAATGTGCTAAAAAAATTAGCTAATTCATTTGTGATGAAGGATTTGGGTGCCGCAAATAAAATCCTTGGTACGAGAATAACAAGAGACGGGAAAAATCACAAATTGATATTGTCTTAGGGTGAGTACATAGAGAAGGTATTGGAAAAGTTTAGAATGCATAATGAAAAACCAATTAGTACACCTTTGGCTATTAATTTCAAATTAACCAAGGAAATGTGTCCCAAGACACATGATCAGATAGAATACATGTCCAGGGTCCCTTATTCATTAGCATTTGGTAGCCTGATGTATGCTATGGTGTGCACAATACCATATATTTCACATGCAATGGGATTTGAGAGAAGTTATATGAGAAATCTAAGTAAATAACATTGGGGGGAAGTAAAATGGATTCTCGGGTATTTGAGAGGTACTACAACTCATGCATTATTTTTTGGAGGGTCAAACATTGTTCTACAGGGATATGTTGATTCAGATATGGTAGGTGATAAAGATAGCAGGAGAAGCAGCACAAGGGATGTTTTTATTGTAAGTGGAACAACAGTAAGTTGGATTTGGAGACTGCAAAAGGTTGTTGCACTTTAAACAATGGAATCAGATTATGTTGTTGCTATAGAGGCTAGTAAAAATATTATTTTGTTACAGGAGTTTATGAAGGAATTGAGAAAGTAGTAGGAGAATAACAAGTTGTACCATGACAACCAGAGTTCCATTTATCTTACAAATAAATCAACCTTCCATTCTAATACTAAGCATATATATCTTAGGTACTATTTCATACGATCCATTTTGGAAGATGGACAATTGAAGTTGGAAAAGATATATACTAGTTAGAATCCTACAAACATGTTAACAAAGGTAGTAACCATGTAGAAACCGAGCTCCTTCTCAGTTTTAGTTGGCCTTCAAGCATGAAGGTGAAGATGAGAAATTTTATAGGTCTAAGGTGGATCATAGTCCAACAAGTATTGTAGTAGTGGAGTTTTTTTTATCAGTCTCCAAGTGGGAGATTGTTGGTTGTGGAGCCTAATTATCTTCTTGATTCAGAGGTCTTATTTCGACTGCGTTTGGACCCCATTACCTGATGAGGGGGTTTGAGGGGGATTTCCATCCCACATCTCTCGCCGGGGGGGGCGATAAATTTTGGAGCCTCTTCTTAGCAGCGGTTCAGGACAACACCCCCAAAGAGAAGTTTTTGGGAAAATTTCCTTGTAAAATATTGTAATTTCGTAGTCAATCTAGATCGTTCATTGTAAGGTCACATATCTAATGGTAGATGTTATGTTAGGGTTTTTTCCCTAGAAGGAAACCCTCTTTTATGAGGGATATTGTGGTTGTGTTTGTGAGTGAATATTTTATTTTGAGAGAGGAGGTTGTGAGAAAAAGAAGAGGAAATTACATCGGGTGTGTTGTAGGTTGCATCCCTTCATTTGTTGGATAATAATAAAGGAAGCACCTAACAATTTCTTTGGTGGATGCATCCCACACTAGGTGAACCATGTATATATGTGTCTCTATTATATTGTGTATCTTCGATGTTTTATTTCCACATTTGTTTTATTTTAATTCTACGCGATCTTATTTTTCTAACACGTCCTTCTTATCAAATTGGTCAATAATCCTCTCTATGTGAATTCCAAGTACGAGATAATACTAGCATGCCCCAACTTGACTAGCCCATGGTACCACCACTCGTGGGCCTCTCTATGCAATTCAAATGTATCATATCTAATGGCCTCTGTCTCCAACATAGGATTGAGTTGGAAATAGGTGTCCAACTTCTTAACCCAAGCTCTAGAAGTGCATTTGTATGAGCCATCAAATTAAGGGATAGACAATTTCCCAACCTTCCACTTAAGATCTAGATTATGTGGGCCCCTATTGTAATCCCTTGGCATATTCATGTACTTCATGGTGAGAAAAATCCTATAAGGAAATAACTGCATGAAATTCCTTACCAAGAGTCTGATACTCCCTCAAATAATTAGTAAACCTTTCACCTTGTCCTTGTTATCCCTAATTTCCAGCTTGTTGTCCCTCCAAGAATTGAGGTAAGAGAGATCTAAGAGTCACTCTTATAGTTGTTCTATTGTTATTATGTGCAAGGGTATGAGTGTTGATCCCTTCAACATGGTTCTCATTGTTACCATTGTTTCCATTATTCCCTCTTGAACCATTATTTCCAACGTTATTTTGGTTCCCTTGATTTTTTTTTGTAAATTGGGAGAGAAGTTGAACCAACTGTTGTTGACTCCTTGCAAGGTCATTAAAAATGCTTAGAGTGCTACCCTCCGACGGTTCACTCATATCCCCCATGTTTTCATCTTCTTATGAATCTGAGTGAAATATGTTATCGACCCCTCTCTTCCTTTTGTTTATGATATATTCCTTATCCTCTGGATACATTAAAAATCATGCAACTCATAGGCTGACAAGAATACTAGATCTGATACCACTGTAATATCCCATGCTTGACTTGGCTAATTTTTCTTGTTTGATTTTGATGATTGTATTTCAAATCTCTTTCTCAATTTAATTTCACAATAGATCCACAATAGTTTTGTACATAAAATGAGAATTTATTGTACTTGACACAAAAAAAAACTATTACATTCAAGGAAAATGATAACAAGTTTATTCAATTTGAAACAACAGTAAAACTCAGCCATTAAATTATGATCTCTGACCTACAGAAAACCAATTTGATATGCATCTATTTTTATGATGAAGTAGTCCCTTTTGAGATGGCCCAAATCGTTGAAGGTTTCTATGACCCAATGGGAAAAGCAACCAAACTACATGAACAACAGACCCTCCCACAAAAAATCACCCAACATTCCAAGGCAACCTCCTATTCAATAGTAAATAGCAATTGTAATACAATGCAAGTAGAAATATTGGTCTTAATCTTCGTGCCCTCCTTGAGCCCCCACGTACTCTCATGTGCCCACGATTTGATCAACATGAGCTCTTCATCATAATCAAACACCCCAAAAAAAGTAGTACAAGATTTTGATGATTTGATAGTGAGGAATGATGAGATTAAATAATCCCTGGTGCCTTCCCCAAAGCAACTCGTTCTCTGAAGATGGATACGCCCCTCAAAAAAGATCCCATGGCCTCCAAAAACCCACAAGATTTAGCAAATGTGATGGTTTCCTCCTTCAACAATAAATCTCGGCGAAATATATGTGTGATATCTCCTTTTTTATCAACTAGGGTGAATCAGTTTCACCACTGAACCTAATCACTCAGGAGTTTCAGTTCCTAGAGCCAAAAAGCTACGAGAGCTCTCCAAAATCCAATTTGAGAAAAATAATCATGAATAATGAGAATGAGCTCCATTGCACTTTATATCCCCTTTTTCCTTTTCCGATCTAAAAATTGATTTTAAAATGACTTTATAAAACCTCTCTTTAGTATTTCCCCAAAGTCACTTTATAACACCTTTTATTTTAATTATTCAATATCACCTTAAAATGTTTCTTTTTTTGCCAGGTAACATTAAATAATTAAATTAATTAATTCCCTTTCACCGACTATAGCCTATGTGAATTAAATAGGTTATTAAGTCCTCTTATATAAATCACTAAGAAAGGGACATTACAATTTGAGGGGCCAACATGTGTTTGTAGGAGAAATTCATTATTTTTGCAAGAAATTGGTGGAAAGTTTCGATAACAGAATCCCAAAGCAGCCAAAACAGGACTAGAATGCTTGGTATGTTGAAGGTAGGAACTTTTTTGGGTCTTACAAGTAAATTTCATTGTAATTATTGTCGCTCGACTATTTGGTCTCGCTTTTCATTTGGACATCATGATTCCTTTGCAGTTTGTTGGTAGCAATTGTGGCTTCATGCTCGCTAGTCTCTCTCATTTGGCTAAGATCATATAACACCTAGTAATTCAAGTAAGGATAATTTAGCAGGGTGGTAAAGGGACATTTGTCACATTCTCCATCCTATCCATCTATCTTCTTCCAGTGGCCCTCATGCCTTGCAAAAAAATTCATCCTCAGGTTCCAAAGGACTCCCACAACACTCTTTTGCAGTCTCTTCAACAACTCCAAATTGCTTATCAAGGTTTTTCCACTTATGTTTCTTTCATTTTGGACATTTTTATTTAGTGTCAAACAACCATGAGACAACAACACAATGAGGTCGATGTTATTCAGTCTCAAGTGAAAAAATTGTAGTTGCATAATGCACCAGTTCCCATGGAAATTGAAGAAGTTCCCTCCACCAATGGATCATCCCCCTCAGTTTTTCAACCTCCTTTGGACCTAAATATGCTATCATAGAGCAATGAAATGAAATAACATGACCCTCCAGACCACCTCTTGTTGGGCATCTAAATTTTTTTAAATACATCTATATTTTGGGCACTTTTTACAGAATAGTCACTTATAAATTGTGTAATGAAACAACTCCTAGTGGAGATCAAACTTCAAATTGTATAGATGGGACTAGATTAGAGTTGCTCAAAGAGTTTTGGTCTCACCATAAGGGAAATTTTGGATCGTTTTGTACTCTTCGGCGTGCTCCAACTGCAAACCTTTTTTATTAATATAATATCCTCTAGTTTTTGTAATATATATATATATATATATATATAAAATAAGGATGTATTGTATATGTTGTTTTTTATTGTAATTGCATATATATTTATAATATATATTATTTCTTTGATTGAATGTAGAAACTTTCGAAGCATTTTGACTAGGACATGGAGTAAGGTCTAATACTATTTATAAAGGTAGTCAATGAAGGATTTAATCAATCACCTCATGCTTATAATCCAAAACACTCAACCACTCAAGCTAACCCATTGATATATATATAATTTAATTAATCATACAATTAATTATTATTGGTCTTTTAAAAATGAGATGATACTTTGATGTGAGAAAATTTAAAAATAAATTAAACAAAATTAAATTAAACAAATTTATGTCAATTGTGTGAAAAATAATAATATAGCATTGAAGATGATGTAATAGTTAGACAATACTCTACCATGTTCATTTATTAGGGTTCTTAAAACTATTCCAAATTTAAACAATACACACTTGGTAATAAGAGAAAAGAGAGTATTCTAATATACCCGTATAATAGAGGGATTTATGTTAATTTACTTATGAATATGTGGATTTTAAAAGGTACATCGAAGCCTAAATAAGTTTAAGTGTGGCTTAGGAAAGCCAAATTATGATGGTTTTCAAAAGAAAATGAGTCGTGATTAGTATATGAAAAGTGGTTAATACATTTAGACCAATACATTAGGATTGAAAATAAAATGGAATTGAAAATACTAGCATACTTTCAAAGTAGGGGAAAGGTGACGCTAAAACAAATGAGTAGCATATGTTTTTCTAACCATCACATAATCATATTTAATGAGAGAATAAATGATGAAACAAAAAATAAGATGAATAAGTGAATACCATTATATTTAATGAGAAAATAAATGATGAAACAAAAAATAAGATGAATAAGTGAATGGAGTAATAAATTTTTCCAAGCACATAGTAAGAACAAAAGATGTTACATGTGTACACATTTTAATTATATATATCATCTAGAGTTATTTGTTATCCACATATCAAATCACAATTCATTATTAAAAAGAAATAAAGCAGAAGGAAACTTCTATTATCATCAACGATTACTAGTAAATACAAAACCATGTCATTGATGTCATTTAGAAATAAATTTACATTAATTGTTCGCAAGATGAAGACAATGTTGTCAATTGAGTTTAGCTCGAGTGGTTGGGAGAAATGATTGTTATCCTCCCCACCTAGGTTCATTTCCTTCAAGTGACATGTTGAGCTCAAAATGAGTATATTATTGTAATGGCTTCAAGCTCTGTAGTTGATCGACATTGTGCCCTATGGTGGTTGATGTAAATATTGATATTCTTCCCGAAATGATAATACTTCCATTTCTTCATTGCTTGAACAAGGGCGTAAAGTTCTTTATCATATATGGGGTGGTGTAATCACTACTCCATGCAACAAATTAGAGTGGTTATAACACATAAGTATGATTCCTTGCATAAGGACTACTCCATGCAACAAATTAGAGTGGTTATAACACATAAGTATGATTCCTTGCATAAGGACTACTCCCATGACATACCCACTTGCATCAATCTCAATCTCAAATAAGTGTTGGAAATTAGGCATTGCAAGGCTAGTGCTTCATTGATTCTTTTCTTCATATCATCAAAATAACTTTGTTGTTGTTTGCTCCAATAAAAACTCTTCCCTTTTGCTTCCATGACATGAAGGGGTCTTGTTATTGCTAAAAATAATACAACAAATTTATGTAAATATCGGATTGCTCCTATAATTAATAAATGCAAAATCATATAATATCTAAGATAAATAATACTTGTACATAATTTTAATATATTTTTTGAATATGATATTTAACATTATCATGAATACCATGTAAAGTTATAATGAATGTTAAATTGAAAAAATAAAATTAACATTGATATGTTGAGATGGAGATCATGTTCTAACTTCGAATAAGAATTTTATGTAAAGATATTATTACACATAATTTTATATTAATGCATTTTGCCTATCCCACTTTAGGGAACACTTCTTATTTATTCTATTTAAAATTAAAAATATATTTAATAAAAAAATAAAAACCTGAATACTAGCATGTTGAAACTTTGGGTTAATATTTGATTGTTTTAATAAGGATTTATCTTATAATCCAACTGTATAAATTATTGAAACTTTGGGTTTTTTTTTTCCAATTGTATACATTTGATTTTTGGGTATTTGGAAAACTTTCTACATAAAAAGAAAGGTAGTTGGTATAATATCACATATACATGATTGAAGATTTGAATCCCATAGATAACTTTTTTACTCAATTAGGAAATATTTTCATAGTTAAACACATGATTTTAATCATATTCGTGGTGTCATTGTGATCTACAATAATTAATAACTATTTTTCCTTTGAAAACAACAATTTGACTATATTGTTGTCACTAGAGATAAGGAGTGACATTTTTGTTTTTACACAAGAAAGGGGTATTCCAGTGAATAAGGGAATTACAGGAATGGTTGGGGTGATGTAAAGTCTTTTAGCACATTTTTCCTGTTTTCTAGAAACATGGATGTAAGAAATGAGGTATGTGTCATTTTCAGAACATGCAAGACTTGGATTAATGTTTTCGATAGAAAATACCCCTTAATCGATAATCATCACATCACCTACCTAAGATATGGATGGATTGCTCTCTTTATGAATCAAGCCATTGTTCATTCAAAGTTTTCACCAACCAACCAAGTTGAAAGCAATGAAATGAAATCAGACACTTTCTATAACTGAGTATTCATATTTTAGTCCCCTCCATCCATTTTTTTTTTTTAACAGAAACTGGGCAAAAATATATTTAAAAACTGCGAAGAAACTCAAGAAGAGTACATAGTTTGTGTTAGAAAAGTTGCAAAATTCAAAATTTACTCCCCTAAATTCTCCAAGAAGGAAATGAAGAGCAGGGATAGTGCTTACTAAAATGCTAAAGCCTATTTGATTTGTTATGGTGAAAACCATGCAGAAAGATCCTAGTAATAGCATAAAAAAACATTGCATACACTTAAATTTTGGTATGGTCCGGTGCAGGGAAGTCTGCCTCTGTTGGAGGCCGTAGGTTGAGGTCCAGTCATGGGCATGGTCTTGACGACGAGGCCTCATCAGAGATGAAAGTGTTTGGAGAGTGTGTAGGCGATGCAGGTCCAACCACCAATTGGAGTGCCTCTATCTGTTGTCTTAGAACTTCACACTCATCCATGTTTCTTTGTTGTTCACTCCTATGCTGGATGGTAATCTCTGTGATGGATAAAAATTGTGTAGAAAGAGCCCTGAGCTGCAATTGGAGAGTTTGGACCATGCTTACCAGCTTGTCGTTCTCTTCCACTGAAACCGTTCTCGGTGGTTGCATGTTCATCTTGCCTAAATTCCTTGCTCTATCCAGTTGGAATACACAGATATTAGTGCGCTTATGAGGAGTGGACGCAACTCTGTTCTTCATAGGGATGAGAATGCCAACAAGATGAGTTTCTCCTATTATAATATGCACCATCATCCTTGATTGATTCAGGGAACTTAACCAATTTCCCAAGATTTGCCACGAATTGCAACTATGATCGTTTCTGATGCTGGGATCCTTCACCTCGCCTGAACTTAATGCACAGTACACTCTGGACCTCATGCTGAACAAGTTCGCCTCGCTCCAGTATTCGCTTCCATGCAAAGGAGATGTCCAAGGTGCATCGAAAAGACTTCCCAAGTTGAGGGAGGGGTAGATAAGGTGCCACAGGACACGCGCTAAGGTGAGGGAGTGGGTGCCAAGGTGTCGAGAGGTAAGGTGGGGCAGGTGGAAGGGGCTGAAAAGCCACGTGATGAGGTGAGGGGGAGGGTGGTTAGGTTTCGAAGGAAGGGATTTGAAACTGGGAGGACATACGACCCAGATCGTTGCCATTTCGCCATCGTGGCCCAGACAATGTGCTAAGTGGGCAGAGGAGTTGACTGCCAGAAATCTAAAGTCATGGGATGGGCGTGTAGAGAGTAAGTATGTTAACCACTAACGAGCCTTGATCCAGATCAATTGCCAGGTTTGCTTGAGCGTCGTCCAGAGGATTATTTCGTCAGAGGACATGGGAAAGGGAGATATTGTGGAAGAGCTTGAGAGTTGTCGAAATTCTTTGGAGAATGGATTTTAAGTGGAGATTTGGGGGGTGGGACCCTTTGTGTACATGTCCTATGATTATCTTGGAGTCCCCAATCATCGAGAGGGAGTGTATGTTCCTGCTTTTGGCGAGATGAAGACCTTGGTATAGAGCATAGGCTTTAGCTTGATTATTTGTAGCGATGCCCAGGTTCCAATGAAAAGAGAGCACTTGATTTCCTCGTGGGCATATGATGACCCCTCCCGCTCCTGCCACCCTGCCCTCCATCAATTTTATAGAAATCAATTTTGGTTAGTGGTTCCAATCCTTGCAACATCATTATTCATTTCTATACGAAGATGGGGAAATCTCTTTGTTGTGATAATTCTCATACTAACAAAGGGGTTTGGACAAAAAAAAAAAACAAAGATTGTATTCAACTCAATAGTTTCCAAATTTCATAAATGATTTGATGTCATTATTGTGCAAGATTTTTGTTTCATTGAAAGAGTCAAAAGATTGATTTGCAAGATTCAACAATTGTGTATTGAATGATTCATTTGGGTTATCTGACAATGGTGAGAAGATAAATCTAGTATCATCGAAACCTTGGAGAGCCTGAGCGATCATTGAATTGGCATCATAGGCATGGTAACCGTATATGTTGAGATTTGCAGGCTTTAATTAATGGGGATTCTCGGCTATGAACCATGGATTCCACCTGGGACCAAAATTAAGCAATTGAATGGAGTTTGGAATATAAATTTTGGTTCCTATAACAACTTGCATGGATTCAATGCTTGATTATTTCAAGACGAGGATAACAGTGATAAAACCCTCTATAATAATCCATGCATATTCACTACTCTTCATCTCCATTTAATGAGATTTTGAGAAGAGAAGAGTGCCCAATTTGAAAGTCACGTGAACAAAGAAAACTTTGGTCTACATGTCCTTCATCTCATAAATCTTATCTTGTGTATCATTTCTATTTGCATTCGCTATAATGGTTTTTCTGTAGGTAATTTCACATCCCATGTTATTGAGAGAATCATTCAAGAAGGGCAATGCACTAATTCCATAATTGTTGTCAAAATAGACAACCACGACTTCTCTCTAGTCATAGTATTCAAGTAGTGCTTCAATGGCATCAACCTGGACAGGTGAATGAAAATTCCAAAGTAATTTGAGGATGCTCTCATTTTAATAAAGGATCAAAATATTGTAATTAAAGTTATCTTTTTTCATTCTACTTGAATGATGACTCAACAATTAATTAGAAACTCGTGAAAGAAAAAAGGACTCTTAAGAACAAAAAAAATGTAAAGTCTTAATTTATTAATTCATTTTACCAAAATAAAGAGTCGACTGTCAATGAGTTGTAGGCCCTGCAAAATAAGATATAGGGACTTTTTTATTAATACTTTGGAAAATTCGTTATCATGGTTAACACTTATTCAAGTCTCACTCCTTATTGTGACTTATATAGTCGTATGCCATGTTTATTATAATGTTGTCAAGTTGACCTTTTCCACCATGTTTATTTCACATGAGAGCTTGATCTTATGGGTATTAGGTAAATAGTCGCTACATGTTTATATCACACATACATATAGGCCATATTATGCATCGAGTATCATTACATAGAAAGGAAATCTTACTTGTTGTACACAAATGAGTATCTCTCTATGGTATACGTTTGTACACCAATGAGGCGGGGATAGACTGGTTCCCTCTCTATGCATGCACATATCTAAAAACATGATTCTCTTTCACTCCCCTTGCTCCCTTCTATATCGATTGGTTTGGCCATATTAACTTTCATAGGAAAAATATTCATGGTACAAAAGAAATGGGAGTCCTTTTTTATGTATGTATGTCTATCTATAGAAGCTTGGGTTTGGAACTCTACTCCTATTACACGCGGGATATCCTTGTATATTACACACAATGAAATTATGTATCACTAGGATTTATGTGTGTCGAATTGAGAAAAGGAATAGACCATGATAAATCTTCAGAGTATATACAACACCCCATACCAACAACTAAGAAACAACTCCATTAAAACGTATGTGTCATGTTCCAACAAAAGAGTATCATGTTCAGCCATGTGGACATGGAATGTGTCACCAATATTACACATGATATCGTGGGAGAGAGGAGTTTCATTTAAAAATAAATTACAAACTTCATGCGTGTTCATATAAATTGTAATGAGTCGATATAAAAGAGGGAAAGGTGTCTGTGCAACTTTATAAAGTAGCTCCTCATGCCATCCTAGGCTAGGTGAGCACATATTTTTATTTTGTTGAAAACGACCTAGAATTAGGAAGACAAAAGGAGTTATGGGTGCCTTGAGGATTTATTCGATCTTGGATGTGGTATTGTTTCACACTAACGGGCACACATATTGTAATTTTATCATTCGTTGTTCCAACATTTATGGATCTCATGGGCGTGGTTTGGATTTCCTTCCTTTTATGCTTAATATGGTTCTTATTTTATCAAACCTCTATCAATAACATGTAGGAAGGTCCACTTGGAATATTTCTATGTTCTATTAGAACATTTTAATTAATTTAAGGTTTTTTTTCTTATGTTTCGCATTTTTGAAGAGGATACAAGAGTGTTATATAGCTTCATCACTAATGAGGAGAGTCATGGTTTACATTCGTCTTTCACATGTAAAACTCTTCCCTTCTCATAACTCAAATGATTTAAACTCGTAGCAATGAATCTCCAACAAGTCATCTAAACTTGCAATAATGAATCTCCAACTAGTGATTCTTTGTTATGATGGAAGGTGTCATTGTAAAATAATTAGGACAACACATATGCCATCCTGGTAGTGATCAATGAGGCCTTCAATGCAACTACAATAAAGTACATGATGTTTGGTGTACTCGACTTCAGAGGCATCCATATTCTCAAATGAGGAAATTATCTCATCATCATACCTATACGGCTACAAAGAAGTGGATTTGGTAATTTTTTGGTAATGGAATCTTTATGTTGTTGTAAATTACATTGCATGTATGTCCTAATGAATTACTAATCGATTCCATGCACAGATTCATGGCGCCCAATGGGATTCTAGATATTTCCCAATGGATCATTACTTAATCAAGACATGGTCCTCGATCGATGTCAAGCTCAATACAAATCTCCATGGAGATGAAAATGTGAAAGCAAAGTCTAAAATATCCTTACCTTGCACCATGCTGTGCGTAAGAACTGCAAAGCCCGTAAATATGAAAAATGATGTTGCAAATAACATGGATATGCAAAACTCCCTGGATGGGGTGCCACGTGCATGACCATGCATATAAATCTAGCCTTTGCTTTCCACCTCTGCTCTTGGATTCCCTTCACAAGGATGTATTCAATGTAGGGTTTTACTGATGGGATTTTTCACCCCATGCGAAATCAGGTTCACTGGTTCAGGATGTCACCAATCTCAATGAGGAAGCGTGCCAAAAAGGACTATGTCACCTCCATTGTAATTGCTCCCTTAATGCAAAGGTACCATGCATATATTATCCAACCAGCCCACAGGAAGGCCATTGGGGATATCCCATTATTGAGGAGATACCTTCTCTCATTCCACTTCAATATATCTTTCATGTCTAGGAGGAGGTCCCAGATTCCAGCCTGTAATGTCCCCGGCCATCAACCCCACTGTTGAGCAATGCTAATATGAGGAAACATTCTCATACTTATATATATAACGTGCATATTAAATCAAATTAACAGATTTAATGAATTTTAACCAACAATACAGAGTAATCATGGTTTTTTCTGCTATCATACATAATTAATGGAATTAACAGTAAATATCATTGCAACAGAATACATGATAATATTGCAAGCATCACAGACATGCATTTTAATTGAAATTAAACACAGAATTAATACTTATGTTTGAAACTGTAGTAACTCCACCAACCACGTGTATACCTTCCATGAACCTCCCATCCTTAGACCACGCTGCTCATCACGCTCAGCAGTGGGTCACCCCCGAGTTGGGACCAAGCTCCACCTAGGGCAAGGGAATCCTAGACTAGCCTGAGGTTACAGGAAAACTGCACAGAGCAACTGAAAGGATTCTCTCCAGAAGCCTTCTTACGCCCACTACTCACGAAATCTCATTCCCCACATGCCTATTCCACCTGAGAGTATACACCTTCAAAAGAACAGTCCATCGGTGCTTCACCTCCCTCTCTGGGTCTTGGAAGCAGGCCAGATCAAGAATTCTCAGAGCTCTGTAGCTGGTGTTGGACTCTCTTTAGGAGAAAACCACTTCCCAGCGGACTCTCTTTCTTGGAGAGAAATGCTCACAGGCCTGAAAACTTGCCTCTTCTACCATGGGCCTGAGAACCTGGTTCTTCAACCAGTTTTCAACTCAATTCCTGCAATTTCAAGATAACAACAACAACAACTAGTTAATTCCACTCAGGAAACACAGAAGACAACAACCCAGAGATAGTTCAGGTATGGACTCAACTCTGCAAGAGCGGATAGGTTGGGCTCACAGGACACACAAGTGACACATCTCAATCCATGGGTTTGCCACTAGTTTTTCAGGGTATGTGATAAGGAATCCACGCAGTGGTCGAAAACAGACTCAACGGTTCAGACAGAGGGTGTATCGACTTCTCAAGAAAACATCACAGACTTCGATTTTCAGAGTTGCGTGAGGCATACAAAGATAAGACACCTCTGCCACAGAGTTCATACAGTGGATGACAAAATGGAGGATGAATGCAGAGACCAGATGGAATTCACGGTTTCAGACAACCCATGATAGAATGGAGGACGAACCCCCCTCACGGTTGAATTATTGGGTTAAATTGCACGTGCCTGGGATGAAACATGTCATCCATGAAGCTGCATGCACTCCATCAAGTATGCATTCCCTTTTTCACATGTTGGAGTTGCATGCGTTGCCTCTCCCGAGACTTAGGATAAAAACATACTTTTCACACCACTTTGGAATAATAATAAATTATTATTCAAGGACTTAAGCCCTCAAGCTTATCCCCTCTTCCAACCTTTTAGCCCCCTTTCCCTTACCCACTCTATGGAAGCTTAGTCCCCCATCACTCTTTCTTCGTGGTTGGTATGCACGCAACGATGTTTAATATTTATTAATGTTTTGCATATTACATATACAAAAACATACTCTTGGCCTTTAACACTTAGGCTCTCCAGCCTAATAAACACATAAGCCTACCATATTATCAATACTCGGCTCACCAACCTACAAAACATGATTTACAATTCATACACATGATTTACAATTCATAAACATGATTACAACAGGGCTCGTCCTTGGGGATATTACAATCCCCTCCCCTTATTTTTGCACTGTCCTCAGTGAAACTTTCACACAACATCACCAAGATTTTCAAAATCTTCAAAAATATGCAGGTATTCTGCCTGCATAGCAGCCTCATGCTCCCATGTCGCGTCCTCAGGACCATACCAAGTCCACTGGACCTTTACAAGCCCTATGGCTTGATTCCAAAGCTGTTTTCTTTTCTGGTCCAATATGCACATAGGATGCACTTGTAGGACACCTTCTTGCTCCACCTGAATCAAATTCAAATCGATTACATGATTAGCATCAGGTATATAATCTTATGTAATGAAACATGAAACACATTATGTATAGTCATGGATGCAGGTAATGCAAGCATATACACAACTGGCCCAATCCTTTCTAGGATTTCAAATGGCCCACAAAATTTGGTTGCCAACTTGGCGCAGTTTCCCAGCTTCAGGGAACTTTTGTTAGCTTTCACTTTCAGGAAAACATGGTCACCCACTTTAAACTCTCCGTGGGTTCTTTTTTTATCAGCATAACTTTTCTGCCTGTCTTGGGAAGCCTTTAAATTTTGTTTAACTTTTAGTATTTGATCTTCCATTTCCTTGA
>ML823859.1:71918-86070 GCA_009831015.1 Picea engelmannii
AGAAGAGGAAATTCAAGAAGAGGTAAGGGAACCAACAAAGAGAAGGTCCAGAAGCCAAAGCATGAAGCTAGAAAACAACATAGTCACCCTGAGAAAGGTGGAAGTTATAAAGAAGGACAATATGGAGGAAGAAGATCTTTTTCCAGAGGAAGAGGAAGAGCCATAGGAGGTGAAGTTCGATTTTATGCCTATGGAAAACCAAGGCACAAGTATTGGGAATGTCTCAAGAGGAAGAAAGAAGGAGGAGGAGAAGCACACATTTCTGAAGCACCGAAGCATGTAGAAGAAAAAGAAACAGAAGGGGGAAAGAACCTCATGATGAGGAAAATTGTTCTTAAACTAGAGAAGGAGGTAGAGGAACCAGTTCAGTGAACAAGTCTGTTCAGAACTGCTTGCAAGACGAAAGTCAAAGTTTTCAAGGTGATCATAGACAGTGGGAGCACTGACAATCTAGTATCCACAGAGATGGTGGAGAAATTGGAGCTGAAGAAAATTGCACATCCAAACCCATACAAGGTATCATGGTTGCAGAAAGGAAATCAAGTAATGGTAAGTCAACAATGCCAAGTTGAATTTAAAATACGAGGTTATAGGGATGAAATATTATGTGATGTAATTCCTATGGATGTCTGTCATATTTTATTGGAAAGACCATGGCAGTTTGACAAAAAAGTTATTCATGATGGGAGGAAGAATACTTATACCTTAGAAAAGAATGGTAGGACACACATGTTGTTACCAATAGAAGAGAAAGAGAAAAAGAGGGAATCTAGTTCAAGTATACTCCTCATGACTGGGAAGGAACTCTTGAATGAAGTCAAGAAAGAGAAAGAAATACAGTTTGTTGTAGTAAGGAAGCCTAGAGTTATCCTTACAAATACTTCTATGGAGGATTTACCTGAAGAAATCCAGGAACTGTTAGAAAACTTTGCAGACATAGTAGTGGATGAGTTACCTCACTCATTGCCACCCATTAGGAGTATAAGCCATCATATTGACCTTATTCTAGGAGATAGTTTACCAAACAAAGCAACTTATAGGATGACACCTAGAGAGAATGAGGAAGTCAAAAATGAAGTCTCGGAGTTGTTAGATAAAGGTTTAGTCAGGGAAATCCTAAGACCATGCGCAATACCAATTGTGTTAAGTCCAAAAAAGGATGGAGGATGGATAATGTGTATAGATTCCAGAGTCATCAACAAGATAACCATTGGGTATAGATTCCATTTACCCATGATGGATGATTTAATGGATTGTTTGAGTGGAGAAAGCTATTTTTCCAAGATAGACTTGAAGAGTGGATATCATCAAATAAGAATGAGAGGGGGAGATGAATGGAAAACAACATTCAAGACAAATGAAGGATTGTTTGAATGGATGGTCATGTAATTTGGGTTGAAAAATGCACCAAGCACATTTACGAGATTAATGAATGAAGTATTGAAAGACTTCATAGGAAAATTTGTCATAGTATATCTGGATGACATTCTAATCTTCATTAAGATAGAGGGAGAACACTTAATACATCTAACATCAGTGATGGAGAAGCTGCGGGAAGAAAAATTGCTAATAAATCTAAAGAAAATATCTTTTATGAAGACAAAACTCATATACTTGGGTTTTGTGATTTCTTCAAATGAAGTAAAGATGGATCTAGAAAAGGTGAGAGAAATCAAATAATGGCCATCACCAAGCAACATATTTGAGGTGAGATGTGATGCGAGTGGAATAGTTATTGGAGCAGTCTTGAATCGGGATAATAGGCCAGTTGCTTATTTCAGTGAGAAACTGAATGACACCAGGAAGAAGTATTCCACATATGACAAAGCATTTTATGCAATGATTCAAGCTTTGAAGAAGTGGAGGCACTATATAATTCCTAAACATTTGTCTTGTACATTGATAATCAAGCTTTGCACTTTATTACTAGGCAAGAAAAGTTGAATCAGAGACATGCTAAATGGGTAGAATTTATGCAGAATTTTACTTTTGTTATTAAAGATATTGTTGGAACTACTAACAAAGTTACATATGCTTTGAGCAGGAGGAGTTTAATTGTGCATGAATTCCAAGTGGAGACCTTAGGGTTTTAACACCTCAAGGAAATGATCGAGAAGATACATATTTTAAGGAAGCTTATGAGGCATGTAAGAATCCTTTGTTGGGAGACAGAAGCTCATGGAATGAATATTTGATCCAGGATGGATTATTGTTTAAAGGGAGCCAACTATGCACACCGAAATTATCAATGAGAGATAACATGCTGAAAGAGAACACGGTGGAGGTTTAGCTATACATTTTGGTCATGATAAGACATTTGTATAGCTGAGCAATTCGTATTATTTTTCGAGCATGAGGGCAGAGGTGAAAAGTTTTGTGAACAAATGTAGAATTTGTCAATATGAAAAAGGAGGGCAACAAAACACTGGTTTGTATTAGCCATTACCAATTCCAGAAAGGTTGTGGGATGCAATCAGTATGGATTTTGTATTGGGATTGCCTAGAACTCATAAAGGGAGTGATTCCATATTTGTTGTGGTGAACATATTTTCAAAAATGTCACATTTCATACCATGCCATAAGACAAATGATGCTACACATATAGCCAATTTGTTTTTCAGAGAATTGGTGAGACTACATGGATTGCCTAGGAGTATAGTCTCAGATAGGGACACCAAATTTGTAGGACACTTTTGGAGGAATCTATGGAAGAGACTGGGGAAAAACTTGTCCTTTAGTTCAACATATCACCCTCAGACAGATGGACAGACTGAAATAGTAAACAAGAGTCTAGGAAATTTGTTAAGAAGTTTAGTCACTGAGCAAGGTCGTCAATGGGATCAGATTCAGACACAAGCAGAATTTGCATTCAATAATTCAGTGAAAAAAACAATAGGGAAAAGTTCATTCGAAATTGTGTATGGTATACAACCAAGAGGGATCACAGAGTTGAGAGATCTGAATCAAGATGAGTTTAGAAGTGCTAGAGCAGAGGATTTTGCAACAAAAATGCAGAAACTCCATGACAGAGTCAGAGAGTAGTTACAGGACAACAACCTAAAATATAAGAACATAGTTGATTAAAAGAGGAGAGAAGTTCAATTTGAAGTGGGAGATGAATTTTTAGCTCATTTGAGAAAATAAATGTTTCCATGAGGAACATATAACAAGTTGAAGATGAAGAAGATAGGACCATGCAGAATTCTCAGAAAATTCGCAGCCAATTCTTATGAAATTAAGTTGCTAGACAATGTTCGGATATCACTGATATTCAATGTTGTAGACTTGTATCCTTACAAGAGAGGTGATACAGGAGAATCAGATGATCAGAAAGAATTTCAGTGGGAAGAACAATTTCCCATAGCATAAAAATCTTAGATGGAGAAAATCATTGAACAAAGAGCTCGAAAGAAATCCAGGAGGAAGACATATCCTAAATACTTAGTGAAGTGGAAAGATCATCCAGTGGAAGATTCAAGTTGGGTCACAAAACCTGATATTTTGAAGCATGAAAAAACAATGCAGGAACTCATGGATAAGAGTCCATGAATATTTTAACCATAGGAGTATGATGCAGGAGCATCGCCTTCAAAGTCAAAGATGCAAGCGTGGAGGCAAATATATGACATCTCAACATGACAGAGTTTCAAATCAACATTTAACTCAGAAGTGAATCGAGTTGTTGAGATATTTTTGAAAGAAACATTTTTAAATATGTCATGTTTGTAAATTCGTATAGGACTGTAAGGAGTTGAAGATATAGAGTGTCGGCTCTTATCTAGCAATAACTGTTAGTTATTGTAATAGGACAAAGTAGGTAACCGCTAAGGCCTGGTAGGATAGGTTGTAGAGATGATGAAGAGAGATCACGGAGCCAGTCCTTACATAGTTGTTGTTGTATTGTAATAGATAGAGATATAGGAAGATAAAGATCAAGAGAGCATAATAGAGTAGAAGAAAGACGCAGTGGAGAACTGCAATATTGTGTAATTTGTTTCATGAATTAATATAACAAGATAGAATTGTCCCAAGTCTTCGGACTGTATTCATTTTGATGTGTGATTGAATGAATGCTATATTTTGTGTGTGTGTTCCTTAGCGTATTTCATTCATGTATGATTGTTTAAGAGTTGATCGTATGAGTTTGTGACGAAACTGGATAAGTTTCAATTGTTTCTCTTATGAAACTTGTATGCAAGGTGTGCATCTTGTACGCAAGGAGTGCATTGACAGAGTCTCAGATTGACTCGGAAGAGATCAGAGAGAACAAAGGAAATTTGGACCAGGGGCAAGGAGTCCACAATGTTAAGGAACGACCAAGTGTCGAAGGACCAGAACAAAGGAACGTAAGGAGTGTGGGAAGAATTTATTTTCAATAAATCCTTCAATCTGAGTTTGACGAAATCCCAAGAACACAAGGAGTGCGTGAGAAATTAGAATCCTCAAAAGAGATCAAGCTCAGAAGGGATAGCAATTTTTAGAAGTGCAGATGAATTCCAAGAGACAGAATAATAGGAGGAGAAAAGGTCAAGGCCTTTGGATACTTAGAAAATATTCTAAGTCAAAGGAAGTCGGAAGCTCAGGAGGAGGAGCGACAACGACCATTGGATCACAACGCAGAGGACCAATAGTCATCTGGTCAAAGAAAGGTGCAAGAGCCTTAGTGCTTCGCACATGCAGGGGAGTGAACTTACCAAAGTTCTGAAGTCCCAAAGAAAATTGGGACCATCCATCATCAAGGAGGACAAGTGGTACAAGATCCATAACTCCATAAGTTCATGGACCAAGATGGGGTGAAATAGTTGAAGTAGATCCTGACCGTTGATCACCAGGAAATACGTGGCAGCAGATCAGTAGCTCTGGGGAAATCACTTCAAATATTTTCAGTTTGAGAGTTGAAACTCCAGAAGCCTAGAAAGCAAGAGGAGATCTGGACCGTCAGATCTAGAGAGACACGTGGCGACGGATCATGAAATTTGAATAAATAACTTTGAGAGTTCCAGATTGAGAATTGAAACTCTCGAAGCCAAAATAACCAAAGGAGATCTCAACCGTCAGATCCAGAGAACAGGTGGTGTGAATCTATGGATTTCGGGTAAAGACCCGAAGTAGACGTTGACCGTCGGATCATCGGAAGTAGATCTGAACCATCAGATCCTAAGAACAAGTGGTGTGAATCTGTGGATTCCGGGTAAATACCCAAAGTAGACATCGACCGTCGGATCTTCCAAAGTAGATCTGAACCGTCAAATCCAGAGAATAGGTGGCATGAATATGTGGATTCTAGGTAAAGACCCGAAGTAGACGTCGACCGTCAGATCATCCGAAGTAGACCTGAACCGTCAGATCTGGAGAACATGTGGCATGAATCTTTGGATTTTGGGTAAATACCCGAATTAAACATCGATCGTCGGATCGTCCGAAGTAAATCCTCGTCATTTGATTCAAGAGGACACGTGGCAGAATCCTATGTCTTCTAAGGGAAGTAAAGTTTGAGATTTTAAAAACTCGAAGTTCAAAGACCCGCAAGGATCACAATCGTTGATCAGAAGGGGACGCATGGCATAAGATCTGTCACTTTGGGAGAAATAAAAGTTTAAGAGTTGAAACCTCTGAATCCCGAATCGACGGAGAAAATCTCACCCGTTGATTTAAAAGGGGCAGATCTCAACCATCAGTTCTGAAGCACCGTCAAGATCATGAGATCGACGGTCACCTCACATTGCGGGGACAGAAAGTGATTGAGATTTAAGCGAGCCACAATCGATACTATGGTATTGGTAAAAGGATACGTGGCAACTAGAGGTGAATTGTGGGGAGAAAAGTAGTTTGGTTCCAAACCACTCTTTGGCTCACCCGCAATCACATGGTTACATGAGGTCATCACCCAAGGTCACATCAAGGAGTGGCTTATCAGAAAAGGATCTAACACACAAACTCTAAGACTTCACAAGCACGAAAGGGAAGGTCGCGGGTGCCATAAGACCTGCACCAGAAATCTGAAAGGGCCTGTGTTTAGATACAGAACGAAACTAGCAAAGTTTTCAGAGAGTAATTCAACTCAAGAATTGAATATCCTTGACCGGGAGGTTGTATAGCCTTGTGGGGGAGTGGGGGGGTTGCACCATACTACATGATTTCCATGTTTCCTCGGCTGGTATGCCAACCAATATTTTTGGAGGTGATTTCTAGTTAGATGGATAGTGATGATGATGCTCGTGACTTGATTTGTGTGATCATGAGATAGCCTGTGTGGCTAGATGATGCTACCTGTTGAATGGTTTGCAAGACTATGTGAGCCTTTCCCATACCATGTGAAATGGATGGATGTGTTTGAGACCATTACAGTTAATACCTCCCTTGCTAGGAGGGAGTGTTGATATTATGGTAGTTGCGGGAGGTATTGACCTCCATGTGTAACCTCTGACTAGAATAGAATATTTCAAAAGAAAGAGAAACCCTAAACAGATGTGTAAAAATCCTAGAAGACAATTTGTCCTCACAGAAAATAATAAAGAAGAATTATATTCCTCCAAAAGTAAAGTCGGCTCTAAAAAAAGATAAACAAAAAACACATTTTCCAAAAAAGTCCAGTCGGCCCTGCCAGAAAATTCATTGGACATATTAGTATAAATAAAGGTGGCACCTTTCTCATTTGTCACACTCACTCATTAATCTATGGTGTAAGTTTGGAGCTGCAACTACAAGTTTGGAAGGTACATCTTCTGGGGTGATTCCTGGTCTCTCTCTAGAAGACGATTCGTCCTCACATAAAATAATAAAGAAGAATTATATTCCTCCAAAAGTAAAGTCGACTCTAAAAAAAGATAAACAAAAAACACATTTTCCAGAAAGGTCCAGTTGGTCCTGCCGGAAAATTCATTGGACAAATTAGTATAAATAAAGGTGGCACCTTCCTCATTTGTCACACTCACTCATTAATCTATGGTGCAAGTTTGGAGCTGCAACTGCAAGTTTGGAAGGTACATCTTCTGGGATGATTCTTGGTCTCTCTCTCTCTCTCTCTCTCTCTCTCTCTCTAACACCATCTAGCCTAAGATATGCGCCCTATATTCCAATATTTCTTGGTGATATTCTTGGTGACATCTTGGAGTATATTGGTGGTATTCTTGGTGACGTCTTGGAAGAAGTGAAACTACAAATGCTACAGTTGGAAACTGGTTTTGGTCTGTGGTTTGGGACTTTTTGTTTGGTTCCCTATCTTTGGAGAAAGATGCACTCTCTTGGTTATCTTTTGGTTCTAGTACTGCTTCCGGAATCATTGTATCTATCAAATGTTATGGTGATCAGGGGTGGTTGCGTGCCTATGGTTGGGTGACAATATTGTGATATTGTCCATGGTGAAACAAGCACATCAAATATTTTAACAAAGGGTTTTCATAATAATAAAGTGGGAGTTTTTCTATATTGTCTCTGAATATTTGTGGTGTTTTTGTATGCAATTATTTGGTACTTAACAATGTTCATGTTCAATAGATTCATCTGGAGGAAGGTGAGTAGGTGGAGGTGGATTTTTATCCTCTATTTCATCATCTGAAGAAGAAACCAGAATAGGAACATGAGATGGCACAAACGACGAATTAGACTCATAGGCAAAGAGATTTTCATCAAAATTAACATCTTTTCTAATAATTATTTCATTGGAATGAGGTTGAAGTCGTCTGTAGCCTTTGACATCTTAAAAATATCCAAAAAAAATGTACTTTTCACTTATAGGCTGTAATGTTTTCCTTTTCTCATTAGGAATATGATCCCATGTTATACTACCAAATAAACGAAAGTGGATTACATTTGGATTAATTTTAGTCCATGATTTTTCCGATGTTATATTTTTTAAATCCTTTGTGAGAGTGCGATTGACTATGTAATTTGAGCAATTGATATATTCCACCCAATAATGAAGACTTAATCCCTTCAATTAGATCATACAATTAGCCATTTATTTTAATGTGTGGTTCTTTCTCTTAGAAACACCATTTTGTTGTGGTGTATATGGAACAATATGTCACATTTGAATGCCCTGTTTAGCATAGTAACTTGTAAATTCATTATTCTCATATTCACCTCCATTATATGTTCTTAACCTTTGAAGTTGATGTCTAGATTGTTTTTCTACATAGGCCTTGTAGGCCAAAAACATGTAAAAAAATTCACTCTTAAGTTTTAATAAGTAAACACAAGTGCATTTGAAGAAGTCACCAATGAAATTAAGAAGTACGTGCACCTAGAGAAAGAAGGAAAAGAAAGTGGACCACACAAATAACCACGAACAAGTTGCAAGGGGTTCGAGGTGTGCCAAGAGGCACGTTTTTTAAAACTGTCCCGATGATTTTTTCCAAGAAACCAATTGGCACAAAGACCATCTATACAAGAAACGAGAGGAATACCAGTGACCATATTTTGATTACATAGTTGTTGCAATGAGTGATATTTTAGATGACCAAACCACTTATGCTAAATTTTTTCTCAATTAATCGTTGCGAGAAACAAAAACCAATGGAAAATATGAAGATCCAAAGTTGTCAAATGTGTACAAGTTGGTAATATCATTAACAATTCCATTTGCTAGGATATGTTTAAGGTCTTTTAAATCCTTGCTTAAAACTTTGTGAGGTGAAATCTCTACGGTTTTTCCTTCACCTGAATGAGTGATCTGATATACTGATAGAAGGTTGCATGAAAGACTTGGAACACATAATAGATCATTGAAATGACCATTATCTACCTAAACTATTCCAAATCCTACAACACTAAGAGATCTATTATCACCAACAAATATTTGTTTGGTGTTACAATCATTAAGAATAGAAACAATGATGCTATCCTTAGCCATATGACTTAAGATGATCCATAATCAATAAGACACACATCAAAAGGAGTAGATGTTGCATTGACAGAGAAACCATAAGAAGAAAGTGCATGCCTATGAGAAGAAGAGTTAGGAGAAGAAGAATCAAGATTGATGTTGTGTTTCTTCAACATTGCTTCTAAGGCTTCCATATTTAAAAAAAAAATAGACTCCAGATGACCATCTCACCCACAAATGTTGCAATGCCTATTAATATTCTTACTTTTTTTTTTGGTCCTTTATCACCATTGGGAATAGAAGTTGGATGAGAGGGTTTGGGACCCTTGATTTGTTTGTTGGTGTTGTTGCAGGGATGTTTCTTCTTGGGATGCTTTTTTTTTCTTTATGTTGGGCCACTAAGGCTTTGTTATTTGTACATGTAGTGTTGATCATACCAAGCTGCAAGAGGTTATATTTCTCTCTAATCACAAAAATATTCAAGAGTGGGAGCTTGGTAAGTACCCCCTAGAGCTTCTCTAGTGGCATAAAAAGTAGGTACAAAGACAAAATATGCACTACAAAGCTTAGCAAGAATAACATATATGCATCAATCATCCCCTAGATCTATTTTACAATCTTTAACCAAAATTTTAAGTGTTTTGAACTTAGATAAATAATCTTCAATGCAAGGGAAATAATTGGGACTTAAAGTCATTAACCGATTTTCAATATGGTGGACTCCAATAAAATTGTGTTTACCAAACACTGCTTCAAGCTTATCCCAAGCTTCATCCGGGTCATCAACTCCTTGAAGGTGAAACCGTAAATCAAGAGATATAGACATTCCAATGAATCCAAGTTCTTTTTCAATTTTATCATCCCATTTGGATTTCGTTTTGGAATCAATGGGGGATTATTCTTTTCCCAAGGTAATCCAGTATAATAATTTGCTTCTTAGTACATATTCCATATGGAATTTCCATGAGAAGTAGCTGGTATTGCTAAGCAAAAGATCAATTGAATAAGTCATATCAAAATATGCAGATAATGTGGATTGAAAAGATGAAATTGACTATATGGATGGAAAGCTCTCGAAAAAATAGACCATTTAAAAAAAAACGATACTAAAAATAGACTTCGGATGTGAAGATCATGCCCTTTAAAAAAATTCATAAACAATAACCAAAGTGCCATGTGGTAGGTAGAAGTTGGTACATTTGGTGATGTATGCATAATGAGGTTGTTGAGTAAAACAAATTCCATTATTTCCCCAACTTTGCCTATAAGCTCACTTTTAAAACTAATTTTTTTATAAAATGACTCACTTTTATAGAATAAGTTAGAATCACTTTTAAATAAATTAAAGTTTCATCTAAAAAGTAACTAAAATAATAATATTAAAGTTACTTTGTATTAATTCAATTTTGTAATTTAAGTGAAATGCATTTTGCAATGAAGTTATGAGATAACTTAAGTTTGCATGAACTTTTCAAAAAGCAACTTAAAAAGAGAGATTTGAACTCAAGGCTTCTTATTGAATAAAACAACTTTCAACCAAGTGAGCTAGTGCAAAATATGTAACAATTTTAATGGAGAAGTTTTTTACCTTGAAGTGCATGCTTACCCCCAAAAAACCTTGTTTTTTCCTACAAAAAAACCTCAACATGACCACATTAAAAAACAAAGGAAATTTTCGAAAAAAATAAATAAATAAATAAATAAAAATTGGATCTCCACAATAATGGGGTTATATATTGATTAGCTTACCTGAAAAATGCTAGTTTTCTCTTTGATTCCGATTTGTTGAGCTCACATAAAGTGTAGAGAAAAGAATATATGCAGAAGAGAAAACAATTTTCTCTTTGTTTCTAATTTGTCGAGATCACACAGAGTATATGACAAAGAGCATATGAAGACTGAAAATAGTTTCAAACTGGAAATAAAACAAAAAACTAAAATATTAACTTTGTAAAAGAAACTTAAAAATGGTGTATTTCAAGTTTATACTTCAAGATAGGACAAAAATGGTCGTATCTTGGGAAAATAGAAACCTTTTCAAGTAAAATGAAAAGCGTTTTTAATTGAAAGCAGTGCTATGAATGCAATGGAATAGTTGTAACATCCCAAATTCTAATCCTCGTGAATTATAATGTAATTGTATAAATGTGAGTTAGGTTGGTGAGACGATGTGTTAAGGTGAAGAACCCATATTGATTTAATATGGTTAGGGGCCGAATTGCATATTATGAACATTGAAATAATTAATAAAAGTAATAATCGATGGATGCAATATGAAAGGAATGAAGAACGATGGGGGGGATATGATTCCACAAGAGAGAGGGGGTCAAAGGGGGAATTATGCATGGGTATTAATTCAAACCCACATTCTTGAATTATTATCATTGTATATAACCTTATTTTTTGATGTGGAGTGTGTTGAAAGCCAATCATTTAACTTCTGTAAGAGGGTGGGTGTGTGGAGTCACATCCCATAGTTATTGGAGAGCATGGGCATGAATACAATCAGTTTTTGGAAGAGTGTAAGTCAATTCAATCAAACAAACAAAGAGAGGAAATTTCTATGGTCAAGGGGGTCGTTTTTGGATAGTCGCGTTTCTGGATGGAGACCAGTTTTTACATGCAATTTTTGGGTAGCAAAGGAAGAGTAGAGGGTTGGGAAGAGGACTAATCATGATATACTTGAAGGTAGCCATTGTTTGGATATGTTTATGTTGAGAAAGAGGCTTGTGTGCCTGTAAAAATGGGTTGTAAGTCTGTAGTGAGTTTTCTTGTCGAGGAAATGACTCCAGAGCCTTGTGAGGGCTATTGTGAAAAATCCTTGGGCAGCTAAGAGTTCTTGAGGGTCCCTAGATGAGAGTTCCTGTCCAAATGAGTGCATTGGGGTCCTTGATAAATGAATGGTACAAACTGAAGGACTGTGAGCAATGAATGGGGTACATTCCTTGGGTAGTGTAGGTTGTGGGAAAAGAGAGAGCTGAAAGATTATGTTGATAACCATTTTTTATCAACAATTTCTAGCTGGCAAAGCATTGCGAGGCTCCCCCTTAATTAAATTGCTTGCACAAACTTTCACGCTCTCTCGCCGAGCTGCTACTACAAATTTTAAAAGATCATTCTCACTCATAGTACTATTATATTGAATACTATGATTCACCTTTCCACATATACTTTGTTTCATTCTATTTATGATATCACTTCCTAATAGTTTTTCCATATCTATAGTTATCACTTTGGCCTTTCCAAAAGAAAAATATATCATATTTTCCATGTCCCTTTCCACATGACACCATTATTGTTCAAATAAAAAAAATGGTTATTGACTTTATCTTTAAATATAGATGAGTCTACCATATTTTTTAAAGCCACTATATGATGCTCTCTATGTCAAATACACACACACCTTTTCATACATAAAGAAATGATCTTATCATAAAGGTTTTTGGCTTAAGGGTTTGGCCAAAGTAGGGATATGAAAGGGAAGAAATTAATAAAAGTAATAATTGTTGGATGAGATATGAAAGGGATTGTTGGCACCAGGCCGAAGTGGAAAGAAGGATGATTGTGGGAAATAAGCGTGCAGAAATGGAAGTAACAACTAGAAGATAACACAACATGTGCACATGCAAGAAAGCATGCACAATGAAAACGACAGTTGGAGGAAGAACAACACGCGTGCATGGGAGGAAGACCTAACATCGGTAGGGTTAGGGTTTTGGTAATACATTGTAAAATGGCTGAAGAGCTTTATATATATAAATAGAGACACACATGTATCATAGGAGATGGATTCACTTTTGTATTAGTTCAACTTTTGTAACGATCTATCATAGCTAGATACGAGTTGATGAATTATGTAATATGGTCATGGACCAATTTTGTAAGATGATGAGCTAAGAAAAAAGAAGAGGAGGAACAGTTGAGGATTCGATCGCAGACTATGGAGCCTGGTGCGATCTAGTTCGCCTCATATAGATCTTACCCATCAGAGGGAATTGTAAGCGCATGACACTGGAGATGCAGAACCACCATAATAAAAGAGCCAAGAGACAAATCTCTGTGGAAATAGCCCAGGAGGGGGTGAACCATGGTAATATATGTGTAATGTGATGAATGCATGCATATCTTTATTTGCTTTTAGCAGTTAATGGTTATACTTAATAAATGAGTTAATGGAT
Source organism: Picea engelmannii (assembly GCA_009831015.1). Taxonomy (NCBI): domain Eukaryota; kingdom Viridiplantae; phylum Streptophyta; class Pinopsida; order Pinales; family Pinaceae; genus Picea; species Picea engelmannii. The sequence continues at coordinate 84,924 of ML823859.1, forward strand.
TGTTATGGAATATGATTATGTTGTTCGGGAAATAACAGTGAAGGATAGATGAAACCCCATGAGTACTAGTAGATTGTAATCACGATTCGTAGTAGATGGCTCGTATTAAAAATCCCTTATCTCATACTCAATCCTAGGCTGTAAACGTCCGAGTCTTACCACCACCCATTTAAAGCTATCTCGGGTGAGACTGCGTAGTGCACTCTGTGTACTGTGTTGCCTCCTGGTCTACTAGGAGGGACGATAGTTTTGGAGGTTTTGTTGGAAACCCAAAGACATGAACCCTAGGTCAATAACTCAAACAGTAAAAGAAATTAGTTAAACCAACAAATAGTTATGTTGCCGTGTTAGAAGGAACAAGAGAGGACTAGGTAGATGAGATAGATTGAACGAGAAAAGAAAGAGTGAAACAAGAAGACCAATGAGCCATTAGAAGGGAATGTTGAGACTGTGGAACCCCACGAAAGCAGAAATCGAAGGTTGGTTGAGAACCAAAGAGCTAGAGTTTTCCCAGAAGGATAATAGAAACCCTAGAATCACACCTCGCAAATATCTAGATAAATACATATTTACTGATTTACACGAAGTCTTTTTCTATGATTTTTCGCATCTACTACAGGAGTGGATACTAAGGTTGAAGGATAACCACATGATGAACCAGATCTGATAGCTATATTGGACTCAAGTATATATTGAGCAGTTATAACAGGTGAACAACAAATTCACCCGCGCATTAGACTTTTGGCTTGACAGTATTGTGGCAAGTTTCATCACCGAATTTGCAGTTGACACAGTGAAGTCATACAGCGTAGCAGAGCAATAATTTCTATGTGGACCTCGAGGAAGGTACATTAAATCCCTATATACTTCTATTAATATACTGCTATATAACAAAGGTGTAATGACAATGGAATCAGACAACTAAACTTCCCTACGTACATGGGGGAAGGGGGGAAACATTTGTTGGAGCATATCCCTAACTTACATTAGTTTATACCTAGCCTAGACTCCTAGATCTTGGTTAATACATTCATTTACACTTTATTTCACCTAATTTGGCCACATAGAGAAGAAGGGCGCCTCATCCCTATATTTTAGGGAAAACTGCTGATTTTAGATCAAGACTCAACTCCCGGTTCTTGATTTT
>ML823860.1:0-26832 GCA_009831015.1 Picea engelmannii
AAAAGTGACATTTTGCACTTTAACCAAAGTCAAGTACAAAATAGAACATAAAGTACATAGGACAAAGGCAAATGTCTCTCCCACATGTGCTAAGAGGGAATAACACATGGGGAACACCTCCTCAGGTACCAAATCAACAGGGCCCACATAAATTTTGGTGTTTCATCTCCTAAGGTTAGGTTTTTCTCTGGCATTCATGAGTAATATTAAAAATTTCTCTGGAGAATCATTGTAATGATTCTACTTAGACATATGTGCATAGCAACCACATCTCTTATCAGAGATAGCTACCACCATTCGAGCAAGTTGTTTTGAGTTCTGTAGTTTTACGATTTCAGCCTATTTTATTTATTCAATAAAAGTTATTGTTCAACGGATATTTTTTGTTGTTCTCTATATATTTGTGTTATTGTATTCATTTTTTTATTTAGTTCGTTCTGCTCATAAATCTGGATCAGTGGTATTAGAGTGGTCTGCTCTTCATTTATTTTTCTTCGTGCATGTCCCTGACAAGATCTGGGTATAAGAAGTTGGGACTTGAACCAGTCGAACCTTTGCAAGATCGACTGCATTGAGCCCAACCACAACTAATGGGGGACAAGAATAAATATGATGGAGAAGGAGATCATTTTAAACTATTGCTCGAGGAATCCCTTGTGCGAAAAAGGAATGAAATGATGAACAACTTTGTACAGATCCTTCGACGGTTTCCCACAGAAGACGCATCTTCATCAAGCAGCCATGCAACTTCCTTCAATGTACAAGTAAATTTTTATATTCCATTATTTTAAGGACTGATAGATGCGGATGTTGTAGATAAATTGTTGAATCTGCTTGAAGGGTATTTTTCAATCCACAATTTTCTCGATAGGGAAAAGATTACTTTTTCACTCCTCAAGGTCATCCCGCATGTTAAGGACTTGTGGGATACTTGCTCTGAGAAAAGGGCCATAGAGGAATATGCAATATTTTTTGTCACCCCCACATAGGTTTCCTTCAGCAATTCCATTAAAGAACAGTACTACCATGTTGGAAACTACGAGGACCAGTACACAAGATGGACCGCCCTATGTTAGGAAAGGGACAAGACAATACCATATTTCACCAATATTTTCCATACCCTGCGCACCAAATTGGGTATCAAAGACTCTCAACAAAATTTAGCACTCAAATATTGTGGTTGTTTACATAGATACATTCAAACATAAATGGATTTTATTGACATCGCATCATTGGGTACGACTTATAGATATGTTTTCAAGATCAAGCAAAAATGCAAGCAGAAGAGGTGAGAGTTTGGATCAAAAAACTCCTCACAGCCGAAGCAAGGAAAAGGAATCCCAAATCCACAAAATAAGGGACATAGAAAATATGGCCACTCTCGGGACAACCATTCCAAGTTGCAACACAAGAAGGGTAATGAGAAGTCAAAAAAGTATATGGGAAAGTGGTGTGAATACCATAAAATCCCTTGGCACAACACTGAAGAATGTCGCTCCAAGCAGTCACTGGTGGACGAGCTGAAAGCTTCTGAGACCAAGGAAAATTCTGAATCTGAATCCAATCCAAAAGGAGGGAAGAGGATTATCGATGTCAAACCTAGCGCCATTGTTGCTACAACCAAATTCCATCCACGTGAACTAGAAGAACCAGAGGAAGGGAAACGCCTCTTTCACTCACATATGTGGGTAAAGGGGGCTCCAATTCATTTCATTGTTGATAGTGGAAGTCAAAAGAAACTGATATCAGAAGAGGTTTCCAAGTGACTGGACCTGTTGATGACACCACACTCGTGGCCCTACACCATCGACTGGTTAAGAGATCTTTGCGTCAACGAATAGTGTTGTCTTCCCTACGGCATCAAGCCCTTCAAAGATGAGGTATTGTGTGATATTGCTCCCCTTGAAGTTTGTGATGTTATTTTAGGAAAACCATATTTGTGGAAGTGATATGTTGTGTATGAGTCTAGACCCCACAGTGTTATTATTACTTTGGGTAGACAATTGTACAGAATACCAGAGTTAACGTCGCCTGCCGCTATTTCTTTAATCTTTAGTAAGCAATGGAGTAAGGTCATCTCACATACCAAGAAGTTCGTCTTCTTTGTGATTCGTGCTCAAAGTAAGCATAAGGTCGCCACCACATCCATGACCTATACACATATCCTCTCTTTGCAGTAGAAGCAAGTGGAAGGAATCATGGAAGATTACAGAGACATCTTCTCCTCACCCATCGGGGTACCGAGGCACTGCTAAGTCAAGCATCCAATTGATCTAACCCCTAGTGCACCTCTTCCTAATGGACCAATTTATCATCACTCGTTGATGGAAAATGACGAAATCAAGCGTCAAATCCAAGAGTTGCTTTGAAAGGGGCACATAAGACCTAGCTCCTCCCCTTTTGGAAGCTCGATTGTACTAGTGCAGAAGAAAGATAGGACTTGGTGGCTCTGCATTGATTACAGAGCATTAAACAAAATCACAGCCAGGAACCCATACCCACTTCCCCAAATTGATGACCTTCTTGACCAACTCAAGGTGGCCAAGTTCTTTAGCAAGATTGACCTAATGTCTGGCTACCACTAGGTTCCCATCAAACCGAATGATGTATGGAAGACAACTTTCAAGTCTAAAGAAGGTCTCTTTGAATGGTTGGTCATGCCCTTTGGCCTAACAAATGCACCAACAACTTTCATGAGTTTGATGGATGATGTATTGAGATCCTTCACCAAATATTTTGTGGTGGTATGTTGGGATGACATCCTCATCTTCAGCAGAACTTGGGAGGAGCACATGCATCATATTTAGCAGGTTTTGAGCACTCTACGATAGCACAAGCTATATTCAAACTTGGAAAAATGCCCCTTTGGAATGAAAAGGGTCCAATACTTGGGCTACATTGTTGATGAACATGGGGTACATGTGGATCCATCTAAGATCCAAGTCATCCGTGATTGACCAGACACGACCACTCTAACCGAGCTTCGGAGCTTCTTGGGACTTTCCAGCTCCTACTGATGGTTTGCGTTTGGATTCTCCCATATCGCATGGGCCCACAGCCAAGTGACCAAGGGTGGTGGCAAGGAAAATTTTGTGTGGGGGAAGGCACAACAACGAGCATTTGATTATCTAAATCATCGCTTATGCTCATCTCCAGTTCTCTCCTTACCTGATCTACAACAATCGTTCGAGATTGAGATTGATGCATACAATTATGTTGTAGGCACAGTTCTCACTCAACACAGTCATCTGGTAGCATACCATAGTGAGACACTCTCAGATATTGTCTAGAAATACCCCACCTATGACAAAGAAATGTATTCCATTGTACAAGCATGTCGTCAATGGAAACATTACATTCTGGGAAAGGATACAATCATCCACACTGATCACAAGCCTTTGTAGTTCATACAGACATAGGGGAAGTTGTAGAACGACCGCCATCAGAAATGGTCCACCTACCTACAACAGTTCCATCTCAACATCAAGTATAAGACAAGGAGCACATAGTGTGTCATTGACTGCCTCAGTCGACCTCATGTGGTTGAACTCGCCATCATGCTACTCCTATGGACATGATGCATATGAGTGGCCCCAACTTTATCATCAAGATCCGGGCTTTGCCACCACCTATCAACTCTTGGGTACAAGCATGAATGTCACCAATTTTCACATTCAGGATGGACTGTTATGCCATATGGGCCATCTCTATGTTCCTGCAAGTGATCGTGCAAAGATTATTTGGGAGGATCACTACAGTTGGATGGCAGGACATTTCGACGTGGAGAAAATTGTGGTCGTTCCATAGAAACATTTTTATTGGCCAAAACTTCGACAGAACGTCAGCAAGTATATCATATCTTGCACTTCATGTTCCATTTCCAAGCCAACCATCAATAAGAAAGGATTATACACCCCTCTTCCTACTCCTGAGATGCCTTGTGAAGACATCTCGATGGATTACATGTCTGGCCTTTCGTCCACCAAGAAAGGCAATGATTGTGTATTTGTGGTGGTTGACTGGTTTTTTAAGATGGTCATTCTCACAACCTGCAAGAAGAGAATCATAGCGATAGATACTACCAAGCTCTTCTTCGAATGAGTGTGGTTCCATTTTGGGATACCATTGACCATCATCTCTGATTGGGACAGCAAGTTCTTCAACACATTTTGGTCGAGTCTCTAGTCACTGTTGGACACCAAACTCACTAAATCCACTGCCTTCCACCCTCAAACTGATGGCCAAATAGAGGTCATCAATCAAATGATTATGCACATCTTGTGCATTTATAACTCTAAGCATTCACGCACATGGGATGAGAATCTTCCCTATGTTCATCACATCTAGAAAAATTCTCTTCATAGCTCCACCGGCCATAGCTCATTTCAGGTGGGGTTGGGATTCCAACCCTTGGGTCCCATTGATGTTGCACTACCTCTTGAAACCACGCAGACAGATTCTTCCCATGTTCAGTATGAGTCTGACAAAGCCACCAAATTCATTGAGAGGATTCATCACATCCACCAACAGGTCCATGAGATTTTGCAAAAATCTAATGCTAAGTACAAGCAGTGCCATGATCAACATCGGGTACCGCAAATGTTTCAAGTGGGAGACAAGGTCTGGTTACATTTACAGAAAGAACGCCTTACAGGGCCCCATTAGAAGCTCTACCCACTTCGATATCGGCCTTACACTATCATCAATTTTGTGGGTGACAATGTTTTTAAGCTCAACACTCCCCCCTTCCTTGGTTTGCACCCAGTGTTCAATGTGCACCTCCTCTAGCCATATTTTCCACCATTATTGGGCACCTCGAAGATCGCAGAACAGTTGACACCAACCGAGCTCAACCTTGAATGCATGGAACATGCATCCACTAATCAGATAATGGACACACAAGTGAAGGGAACTCACCAACGAAGAATCCAGCTTTATTGGGTTGTCAAGGCAAGGCAGCTCCTACACCAAGGCAAGTGCCTCACCAGGAGCCAAATTCACCAGAAATTTCCTCACCTGAAGGGGGTATTCAACACAATGGAGACCATTGCTTCCTAAGGGGGGAGGATTGATCCAAGTGGATATTGGTGGCCACCCACCTATTCCAATTGGCTCCTCTCGACAGTTTTTAGTTCAGCATGTTGTTCTATAATTCTTTGTAATTGAATAGTGGGTTCTATAGTTCTAGGGGTTGTTTGAATCCCTACACAGCTTCCAAGTGGATATTGGTGTCTGCCCACCTAATCCAACTAGCCTATTTTCAAATTTTTTGTGTCAGTACATCTTTATGTACTTCCAGGGCCATTTTTGGGCCCTAAACAGTTTTTTTTCGCTTGCCACAGTCAAACTATAGATGGAGTTAGAGTTTGACAGCATAATATGTAGTTCTCGAAAATACCTTTCCAATGGGCTATCGCGCACCTAAAATGGAGGTTGTATGTGAATGTTACGACCCCGAGAAGTTGAGGTACCGACTTACCGATCAGGGCCCACATAAATTATGGTGTTTCATCTCCTAGGATTAGGTTTTTGGATGTCTAGGGTTTTGGCATTCATGAGTAATGTTAAAAATGCCTCTAGAGCCTCATTGTGATGATTCTGCTCAGACGGAGGCGCGTAGCAACCACATCTCTTCTCAGAGATAGATACCATCATTCGAGCAAGTTGCTTTCAATTCTACAGTTTTACAGTTTCAACCTATTTTATTTATTCAATAGAAGTTATTGTTCACTGGACATCTATTGTTGTTCTATGTATCTTTGTTTTATTGTAATCAATCTATAATTTAGTTCATTCCTCTCATAAATCTGGATCAGATTGTGTCTTACCCGAAGAGAATCCAAATTCAAAAGTTCACTTCAAATTCAAATTCAAATGTTAGTGGGTTTCCTGTATCTTAAAAAAATAATTGGTATGATTCAATTTCAAACCAACCTATGTACAATAAATCCATATTATTAAATTGTAATATTTATGAATAACTTGAACATGATCCGTATACACAACCCCAATAATAAATCGTTTTATATATTCAAAACAAATTATGGACTTGTAATATTTATGAATAACGTGAATATGATTCATATACACAACCCCAATAATTAATCGTTTTATATATTGAGAACAAAGTTTGGATTGACAGTTGTAGTAAGCAAATATTTTGATTTTGTTGCACCTACCTATCCTAGATTATTTAGTGGTGGATTCTCACATCAATTAATAAGATTCTTCCTTCTTTTGTAAGATGATATCGTAATGAGAGAAATTTCCATCAATATATTCCCAATATATTCTCTCGCACTAGCTTCCATAAAGCCAAAATCCATTAGAACAATGCATTAACATAATGAAGAAGAACTAGAAGGCTCCAAATTCTGTTGAAATGTGTAAATAAGGGATTCAATATGGCATGAAAGAGTTGAGTCTAGATCGAGGAAAGAAAAAAATATTTTTACTTTTCCTTATTAGTTAGGTTAGGGGGTGGGTTGTTCTACTATTGTCGGCACCTTCTGAAGATGAGTTTCTAACTAAGCATGTTTTTCTCTATCTCTTAAGTAATATAGCAAAGGCGTTATCCAACTCAACTATCCCCAATTCGAAAAATATAAAATCTTAGGCCCTTTTTAAGGATCATGTAACTTGATTTTACCCAATAACATACTACTATGGATGGAACCTCCAAGCCAATTAAGTCAACCCAGGTGTCGGGATTGCACCCTACACCCATGTTCTTGGCTTAATTTCTTCCCTTTGCTTCTACTGCACCACTGAAACTCGGGTTCATACCTTGCCAGGATGATGGTCTTGTTGACAGGGAAAAATATCTCATGCCAACAATATGGGTGTTAGCCTTCAACCAACCTTTCACTACGTAGCAATTTTCCTAGCCTAGATAGAGATAGTATATCCTCCATATATTATCTCAACTCAGGATATGATGCCTTTATTTCTTCCTTTCTTGCGGAAATGATAATCCTAGAACACAATACTAACAAACCAAACTTTGTCCCACCTATTGCATGTTATGGTGTCGCTTTCATCCAAGAAAAGGTTGGGTGTCTCCCTCTTGTAATTAAAAATCATTCAAGTCCTATTATTTTCGATTCTCTTTATCATTATTAACGCATCTAGGTTAGCAACATGGTCTCATGGATATTATGGATACAACTACGTTGATTAGGAATGGCTAGCACACGTTGATGAATTCATGTGTAACAATATGTTGAATCAAAAATGGTCATTGCATGTATGTTGATAGTTGGTCATTGAATTTGGTGGACACTGTGTGTTGGTAGACACTATGCCCTTGTATGCAAGCATGCATGTCGAGGCTTATGGCATGGGAGGAATGAGGTGGGCAGATTTAGTTTTGATTTGTATTTTACTAAATTAAGAAACACAAAATAATTAGCTAATTACTTTCTAAGGTTGAGATTCAGCTATGCATCGTGGGAGATATGGGACCCTTTATGCATGTATTACATGTTCCTATGAATAATTCCAAGTGGAGTCTCCTAGGAAACAGAGCTTATGTCAATTTTTTTGATAAAAGGCCAGAATATTGAACAAAATGTGACTGATGGCTTAGATGTTCCAGTTACATCTATGGGATAAAATCATGTCCATTTGAATTAATCCAAACCATTGTTACATCTTATTGATACTAAGTGGCAAGAAACAACACTAAAAATACACATATGATTGGCATGTAGTGCAGCAAATTTAGGTTGGTTCGGTAACAATTTTATCAACAAAGAGATAGAATACATTAGTAAATATCTAGTATTTTCACATTTATTCATATAATATTAAACTCTAGTCAAATAGAATGGGATTAACAATCCTAAAAGCTTCACCTCATAATAGAAGCACGGAGGAACATCATGTTACTTTCTCAATTAAAAAAAATTCAGCGAAACACAATTTCTTCAACACCATTTATTGTTAGAAATTTCACTTATGTAGTATGTCACTTCTTCAAATTCATTAAATTTCCATAAAGGTGATGTTATTTTTTCATTGTGTGAATTGAAAGTGAATTTTTTTTGTCATAAATTTACAAGTGGGTTCATGTGCAGTTTACTATTCACATGTGCAGTGCAAGTATCCATTTGCCTCATTATAGATCCCTCAAATAATGTTGTAAATATGATACTATGTAAAATACTAATTTGTTCTACCCAACTCTCTTTGTAAATTACCATCTATCCAAATTAGGACAATCATCTGATTGTGCATGCTAAATGGGCATCATATATGCTTGACACAAAAGCTTCTCAGCAGGGACATCACCACTGCAATGGCACTTTCTTATTCATGTTTTGTTATTGACCTTTGTTTTATTCATGAGTTTAGTTTATGGAGCACCTTTAGTCATCATTGAAAGCTTAAAATTCATTCATAAGCTTTTATGGAGTGAAAACTAGGGTTTAAATGTATTAATGACCAACTTTTAAGGTGACATCATCTAAAGTTTTAGAGCTTTACTATGACGAGGATCACATTCAGAAGAATTGAAATATTTATTCTTATCATTAGTGATGATTTATAAATATGTTGAATGCGTAATTTAAATGGCATAACACACTATCGTCCAAAGATAAGTATAGTAGAAATAGAGACTCGTTAAGTGGCTTTGGTATTTAATTCTTGAGCTTTAAAAGACGTAACTTCTTATAATAAAAACGACAAAAATTGTAATTTCTTAAAATAAAATAAAATTATAATTGTCATAAAATAAAGAGGATATAACTAAGATTAAATGTTAATTAATAACAAGAAGAAAAGCTAATGAACAAGTTGGCCCTTGATAATTTGGAATGTAATTTAGATATCAAACCCATCAAAGAAGAAATGAATAATCTTGTATATTTAGACCATGAGCGTAACAAATGAGCCTTAAAGTTCATTATTTTTTGTATAAAAGAGCAAAAATATGAGGAAATGCTCACAATAGTGAAGGAAGAACTAAAAAAAAAATCACAAATTGAAACAACTTGCCGCATAGAAGCAAAGAGATTGGGAAAAATAATTGAACATAAATATAGATTGATTTAGGTTAAGGTAAGCTCTAATGACCATAAATATGGCATACTCAAGAAAACCCCAAGCTTAAAAGGGTTGAGAATATTTATAAATGAATACCTCATTCCAGAAGACCACGCGGAATTAAGGAAGTTCAAAAGGTAAAGAGGCTAGAAAGGAAGGAAAATGGGCAATAATTAGGAATTGAAAAGCTGTTAATAGGGATAGATACCAAAAAGATAATAATAAATAGGAATTTGATACACTTTGGATCCTCTCATGGAATTGTTGTGGTTTTCCATGGATCAAAGAGCCTATATTAAGTTGGATCTTGAATGAAATTGATATTATATTTCTAGTTGAACTTTGGAAGCATGAAGAATCTAAGGTCCCTAACATTGAAGGATTTGTCTTGTGGTCACCATGAACAAGAAATACTCCATAAAAGGATTGGAAGCATAGATTTCTACATAAAAATGAACATTTCTCCTCACATTCAACTTCATAAGAAAGGCCCTTTCAATCAGTACATATGAATGGATATTTCAAATATTAACATGAAGAATATTTATACAGTTGTATGTTACTTCACACTGATCAATTCTACTTTTATAAGAATATATATATATATATATATATATATATATATATATAAGTAGTGTCCCTACAAAAACTTAGAACAAGATATTTACAACCTGAGGAATGAAGGTAGTATCCTCCTACAAGGAGACTTTAATGCTAGAACTACAACTAATCAAGTTGTTTTTCTAAGAAATGATACCAAACCTAATCCTCTTTGACTAGATGAGGACAGTGTTTTCACTAATAAGTACAAAAGAAACTATGAAAACAATGCCAAAATTTTGTTTGGTACTAATATAATCAAGCTTTGTATCTCTCAATATCTAATAATTTGCAATGGTATAATGAAGTGGCCAAATTATCATCGGAGGACTTGTATATATGGGCTGGGAAATAGTGTCATGGACTATGTGATTTCAAATATCCTCGTATACAACCAAATCATAAATTTTAACCTTTTAAATGACCATGAGCCTACCTCTGATCATAGGCATTTAGCCCTAACTCTAAACTTTTTCATGCACAAAAACCCCATTGAAGAAAACTATGAGAACCAAAGGCACTTGTTTTTTGACAAAAATAAAGTTGATCTTTTCTTAAAGCACTTAAATAGTGAATTAAAGCTCATATCATATAAAAACAATATTGAATACATCTATCATAATTTTACAACCCTCTCTACTTCCATTAACAAATTCTCTATCAAGGTGTTATCTAAAAATAAAAATAGGACAACCAACCCTTGGTATGAAAATGAGTGTAAAATTGCTAAAAAAAGCCATTAGGGGTGCCTCTAATGAGTTCAAAAAATATGATAAGATCAAAATATACAAAGCGCTAATTAAAAGGAAAAATAAGCATTACATAAATAGAAAGCAAGTAAATATTTTGCACCTATCAAATCTAGATCATAGAAGATTCTATAGGAAAATTTTAACTCGTAACACCAAAAATAATAATATGATTCTCTTGAAGGACTAGAACTCCTACCTCAAAAAGCTTTATGAATCCCCTATCATTGTGGACAACATTCCAAACATTTCTATAGAGAATGATTTTTTTTCTATAGAAGACATAAATTTTAGGGTTAAGTGACTCGCTAAAGGGAAAGCGAAGGGAATTGAAGGCTACCAATATGAAATATTAAAAATCGAAGGGTCTATCCTTATCCCTCACATACACAAGATCTTTGGTTTAGCATTCAAGTAGGGCTTCCCTAAACCTTGGACTCAAAGCCTCATTGTTCCTATCTTTAAAAGTGGGGATAAAATTAGTCCCTCTATTTATAGTACTATTATGATTAGCCCCATCTTAGCCAAGCTATATGGAAGTATTTTAGAAAATAATATCATCATATGGATTGAAAATAAGTGTTTTCTTATCTCAATGTTATCACATGCAATATAACTTAAAACACATAATACTACCTCTAGATCTTTAACTTTAAAATGTTGATCTACACCTCTAAACATGCATAAATTTGACACATGTATTTTTGGTCAACATGACTCTGGATAAAAACCCCTCGGGGAACACCAGTTTGGGATATATGTATGTATAATGATGATCAAAGCAAGAGATACAACAAGTAATACAATACAATGGAACCTGTATACATAGCAAGCTCCTCACGAGCCTTGCCACAAGATCCAAAAAGAGAAGTGCCCAAACTTAGGTGCACCCTCTCCCTTTGTTTCTCTCTGCAATGAAGTGAAGTGCTCTAGCTCCTCTTTGACCTAATGAATAAATCCCTCCACAGGAATGTGCCCTCCTGTGCTGCATATCCACTGAAACTATCAGAACTCAATTCCTCCAAGCATATCTGCTACTAGGTAGCTATCAACCCTCTCCACAGGTGCGCCCTTCTCCTAGCAGAAATGATCACAATAAAATAACATAAGCCAAAGTTGGATATCTCTCACCATGAAATCATGCACCCTCCCTCTATCCTCCTCATGCAACTGACCTCATCTCAAGGTGACAAGTCCTCCTCTCCTGGTGAGCAAATGAAGAAAACAAGTGTGCCTCCTCTCCTAGATGCGCCCCTCCTCCATATAAAATGCTCCCTCTCAGAAATGAAGGCTAAGAATCCATGGATATACTCTTCATGCAAGCTCTAAGAAACAAGAGCCTCCTCCTCAAGCTCGCAAGGGTTTCTCTCAAACCCTCATCAAGTGCACCCTCTCCCTCCTTGAGAAATGCACCCTCTCCTCTCTTCCCCAAAATTCACAAGTGAAGAATGAATCTCAATAATACACTTTACCCTATATTTAGCCTCTGTTGGCCAACCCTAAAAGATCAATGGTCTAGATTAGATCTAGCCAAGTCTAATCAATGGGTGAGATCTCATCCAAAAATCTCACTAGGGAAACCCACTTTCCTTAGTTTCTTTATGTCTATTAATTCACCCACATTGTGAATTAATTGTCACTTTATGACTTAAGTGACATATTTCACTTTTGACTTAAATCTCTTAAGTCAAAATGAAATTAGAATCATAAATTAAAGTACAAGGGTAATAGTCTTCCCCCTTTGTGCTTAGAGACTCATAAGCAGATGGGGACCACTTCCCGAGGTACCCAAAACCCAACACTAGCATGATGCTCTACTTCATATCTAATATGTACTAGAATGATCATATCTAGCATGATGTGGAGTATAATCTACATCATCTATAAGTCATACTAGAATGGTGTCAATGCACCATCGGTAATTTGTACTCGCATGATGTAAATCAATGCTTCTACATCATCTCACTATCCATGTAGGTGGCAATCATCTCCAACACTAGTGATAGTCTCCATGGAAATCAGAACAATTCCATCCAATAGAACACAATTGTGTCTATCCATAGTAGTACACAACTATTGTCCATTGGTACACGACCACTCCTAGTAGCACACAACTACTAACTAGTGACACACAGTCACTACCAATGGAGCACATCCACCATAGTAGCATACATCTATTGTCCAAAGACATACAGTCTCCACAACAATCATATCATCTGATATAAACAATGTCATGATACGAAATGAGTCATCTAGGCCACTCTTCCACTCACATATGTGATATCTGGAAGAGCATATTCCCTTGGAAATTTAAACATCATCGATGGGCTATTTGGACTATTCTTCCCAAGCATAGAAGAATAATTGTCCATGATTTTCTGAACCTGGACCATTCACCTAACTAGGCCATTCTTCTTACACTAATCACATTGCAACCTAGAGAGAATGAGTCTTCCCTAGGGAATGACTATCCCGAATTGTTGAACCTAGACCATTCAACCTAACTGGGCCATTCTTCCGGCACTAACCATAGTGCAACCTAGAGAGAATGAGTCTTCCCTAGGGAATCACTGTCCAGACCATTTCCTATGGACATGACTCTCCTGCACCAACCTCCTACATCAGACCATTCTTTGAAACTACTCACAACTGTGAAATTTGAAAGAATGACTGCCCGAAGAGGTGGACCATTCTGCTTGACCACTAATCAGAGTGACTACCAAGGAGAATGATTGTCCTAGAACATTCCCCCACACTGGCCATAAGGGGAATCATTGTATATGGTACATCATCAATCTATATGACCATTTTCATTACAAAAATTATTGTTCGCTCTGGACCATTTTCTGAACTGGAAAATAAATATCCGTCATAAATATTGGACTACTTTCTGGACTGGAAAGTGATTGGACCTGGACCATTTTCCAAATTGAAAATGGTTCTCCATAAATTAATAAAATATCAGTTCTCCCTCCCAACCTGGGAGTAATCACTTCCTTTTCCAAAAAGGAAGTCATCTCCATGAGTCCCATCTTGTCCCTTAAGTATGCAAACTTTTCATCTTGGATAGAGGATTTACCAAAATATATGTTATCTACTCATCTGTTGGAGATATACTGGAGAACTACTTCTCCCCTATGGACTCTATCATGAAGAAATCAATACTTGATCTCGATCTTCTTCGACCTATCATGGAACATTGGGTTCTCCAAAATATTCACACAGCTCTGATTATCACAATGTATCATGGTCAAATCCATCACTTGATCAGACAGTCCATAAACCATCTTATGGAACCACACTGATTCCATACAAGTATCACAAGCTGCAATATACTCTGCTTTTGTAGTGATGAGTGAAACATACTTCTATTTCTTGTTATCCCATGATATCATGGAAAACCTCAAACTGAAACATATCCAAGAAGCACTTATTTTGTTATCTGCACTCCCTACCCAATTTGAAACAATAAATCCAAGCAGTTGTATATCATGTCCACAAAAACATTTCAAGGCATGCTTTGCAATTATTCAATTTTTATGGCTAGGTTCCACCTGGAACTATTTTCATAGAAAAGAAATATATGGCTAAGTATTCTCCAAATACATCAACGAGCCATTCAATTGTCAATATAGGGATGGGTCTACTAGATCAAAGTCTCTCAACTTCTTTAGATATGTCATCATGGGAGTTTTCCATGGACTCGTAATCCATTGTCCTGGACTTCTGAAGAACCATTTTGATACACTTCCTTTATCATAGGAAGTTTTCACCACGCTTCTGCTATACATGAGAGGATTTTCACCAAGTTGCTTGAATCCGTACAAGGTCTTCTTCCATCTGCATACATGGGTCTCTTTTTGGTATACCTCAAAACCTTAAGGTTGCTACAGATGGTTCTTCTTCAATTACTCTATTGATAAGAACAATCTTTACCTCTATCTGATGTAAACTCCAACCCATGGATACTGCAAGATATAATGGCTCAGGTAGAGGTATCTCTAGTTATTGGAACAAGCTATCATCATAGTCTTCTCCTTCTTTCTGGGAGAACCCTCTAGCCTTGAATCTCGCCTTGTATCTATCAATGCTTCCATCTTCCATTTATTTTGCTTGAATGGCAGTTAAAGATCCTCAAGTGTTCAACACTTGGCTTCTTTTCCGGAGAAAGCTTCTTTTGGAGTCATGTTCTTCAATATACAATGAGGACTTCTATTTTGAACTTATATGGCCACCATAGTTGTTTTTACCCATAGAAACATGGATATATTATGGTCATTCATCATTGTCTTAACAAATTCTTCAATGGAATGGTTCTTTCTTTCTGCCACATCATTCTGAGGGACAATTAGCTCCCTCCTAATCCCAGTTGTTTTACAAAGAGGCAACAAGCTTCTTGGAGGTGTATTCTCCTCCATTATCGAACCTCAATATCTTTATCTTCCACTTAGACATTGGTACACACACATTTGAGTGGATGATGTACAAAAATCCTTTTTTCTTTCCATGCTTCCATTAGAATTGGTACTTAGTGAGATGACTTGTCTCACCACTTGATGGAATCATCTGCTCCATGTTTTCAACTATTATTGTAGTTCCTTATCAAAGCTATCGCCTGTGACCTGCCCGAAACAAGAAAAACAAGAGAAAAAATATCTCCAATAGAATTTTCATAAAAACATATCTATGGTAACAAGGATGGTAGTCATCATAGAGTTACCAAGGTAACCTGCCTAGGAGAAAGCAAGAAATATCTCTCTAAAGGAGATGTTATTTCATTTTGCAATAAGAATCTATATCAATAGTATTGATATGCCATAAAGTATTCAATATATCTAGAAGTAATAGAGCCCTTCAAAGACTTCTTTCATAATTTGTAATGTAGCAACTATCACACTTGATATATACAAATTGGAAGCTTAAGAATTTAATCAAACCAGGAGCATGAAGCCTCAACAATTATGGAGGGTGTGTTTGTTCCTTTGAATGTATTGAATCCAATATTACATCATGGACAGGGTCTCTATTACTTTCCCTGCAAACACACTCATGTTTTTATAGATGATATAACTTGGAAACTTAATAAGAAGATTCAATGATTAGAACGAGCTAGAAACTCTAAAATTTCAACTTTGACCACAAAATCAATTTGACCAGAAGTCAACCTTTGCCTTTCACTTTGACCAAAAATTCAAACCTGACATTTTGCTAGATGATGGTACCAAGAGTTTCACTAGGCTAGGGTGCACTAGGATGTCAAGGAATTAGGTCAAACACTTCATCATAAGTGCTCGAACACAAGGGTTAGGTTTTGTTGCGGCTGCATAATCAGAAAACCTAGTTGCAACTGTAATTGGTGCCATAACGAGAGTAACAAAGAATCGTCACACTACCTTCCAGTGGTTAGATTGTCTTGAAGGTGGTGTGGTACCATAACTTATTATAATTAATTAGATGTGCTCTTTTTACTATAGAAAATATCATTATTGTCACCCAAACATAGGCATGCAGCCACCCCCAAGCACCATAACCTTTTCTAGGTAGAATGATTCTGGAAGCAGTACTAGAACCAACAAATAACCAAGAGAGCTCATCTTTCTCCAAAGATAGCTCATCAAACATAAAGTCTCAAAGCCACATAACAAGAACAATACTCAGTTGCAGCAATTGCAGTTGCAACAGCTGCAGTTGAAGTTGCACTTACTAAGAATACCACCAAGAACCATCACTAAGAACACCACCAAGATATACTAGAGGATAAGGTGCACATCTTAGCCTATATGGTGCTAGAGAGAGAGAGCAAGAACCATCCCAGAAGATCCACCTTCCATCCTTGTAGTTGCAGCTCCAAACTTGTGCCAAACTTGACTCAGAGAGTGTGTGAAGTGTGTGTGTACAAATGAGCTAGATAATCTCTTATTTCTAGTGGTTCTTGTCACTTGTTTGGGTCGACTTGTCCTTTTAGAATCTAATACTTTAATATTAATTCTTTTACTGAGTCGACTTGTCTTCTAGGGTTTCTACACATCCGCTTAGGGTTTATCTTGCTTCTAGAATATTCTATTCTATCACAAGGTTACACATGGAGGTTAATACCTCTCACAACTACCATAATATCAATAGTACTAACCTCCATGTGTAACCTTTGGCTAGAATAGAATATTCTAGAAGAGAAACCCTAAACAAATGTGTAGAAACCCTAGAAGAGGAGTTGGCTCAGTAAAAGAATTAATAATAAAGTATTCGCTTCTAGAAGGACAAGTCAGCCCAGACAAGTGACAAGAACCACTATAAATAGAGTGCGCTTGAGCTAATTTGTACACACTCACTTCACTCACTCTCTCAGTCAAGGATAGTGCAAGTTTGGAGTTGTAGCTGCAAGATAGGATGGTGGATACTTTGGGTGATTCTTGGTATCTCTCTCTAACCCCTTCTAGCCTAAGATGTGTGCTCTATATTCTAGTATCTCTTGGTGATATTCTTCGTGATGGCTTGGAGTATATTGGTGGTATTCTTGGTGATGTCTTGAAAGAAGTGTAGCTGCAACTATTGCAACTAAGAATTGTTCTTTTTATGTGGTTTTGGGACTTTTTGTTTGGTAAGCTATCTTTGGAGAAAGATACGCTCTAGTGGTTATTTGATGGTTATAGTGTTGCTTCTGGAATCATTCTATCTATCAAAGGTTATGGTGCTCGGAGGTAGCAGCGTTCCTATGGTTGGGTGGTTATAGTGTTGTTTCCAAAATCATTCTATCTAGCAAAGGTTATGGTGCTCGGGGGTGGCTGCGTGCCTATGGTTGGGTGACAATATTGTGATATTGTCTATGGTAAAACAAGCACATCGAATATTTTAACAGGTTATGGTCCCACACCACCTTCAATACAGTCTAACCACTGGAAGGTAAAGTGGAAGTTCTTTGTTAAGCTCGATGTAGCACCAGTTGTAGCTACAATTAGGGTTTCTGATTTTCCAGTTGCAGCTACAATTAGGGTTTTTGATTTTGCAGTTGTAGCAAACCATAATCCAACTCTTTGGGCACCTTAAGTGAATCATTGGACTTAATTATTGGAAATTCTAGTGCACCTTATCCTAGCGCACCTCTTGGCACCTCAGCCAACAAAAATGTCAAGTTTGAGTTTTTAGGTCAATGTCAAAGTTTGACTAGTCAAAGGTTGACTTTTGGTCAAAATTGATTTTGTAGTCAAAGTTGAAATTTCAAAGTTTCTAGCTTGTTCTAATCATTGAACCTTCTTGATTTAGTTTGTAACCTCTTCTTGTCAAGATGGTGTCTAGTTTCAAATTAGAAGTCAAAATGAACGATGCTGCAAATTTCAAAGGTATGCACTTGTATATGTTTTTCATGTTATATCATCTAGAAAAGCATGAGTTTGTTTTGCAATGTATATACAAGAGACCTTATCCAAGTAGTAATATTGGATTCATTACATTCAGAGGAACAAGCAGTTGAGGCTCCAGGTTCCAGTTTTAATTGATCAAATTGTTAAGTTTCAATTTGCACATATCAAGTTTGATGTTGCTATAGTTGTGACAACAATATTTGAAATTGTGCCTAGATCTGAAGGAAGGTTTTTAGTCACTTCAAAATGGGTTTGCAATATAAAGCATGCAGTGGATAGAAGTATCAATAAACACAAGGCAAGATTTGTGGCTAGAGGGTTCTCCCAACATGAGGGGAAAGACTATGATGAGACGTTTGCTCCAATTTCCAGATACAGCTCTGTTAGAACCATCATATCTCTTACAACATCCATGGGTTAGAGTTCACATCACATGGATGTAAATACTAATTTTATCAATAGAGTAATTGAGGAAGAAGTATACATAGAGAAACCTCAAGGTTTTTGGCTACTCCTAAGAGAAACCCATATATGAAGAAGGCCTTACATGGACTCAAGCAAGCTCCAAGAGTTTGGTATGCACAAATGGACAGTTACTTGACGAGACTTGGATTTTCCAAGAGATGTGTTGATTCATATCCTTATTACAAGGTTGTGAATGATGCACCTGTGATTCAACTACTATATGTTGATTCTTTTTTTCCAGCGGGTGCAGAGCCTCTCATTATTTCAGTGTAAGAGGGAATTATCCTATGGATTCGATGTGAAGGATATTGGTCTAATGAATTATTATTTGGGACTAGAAGTACAGCAAAAGCATGGTGAAATCTTCCTAGGGCAAGGGAAGTATGTTTTAAATATCCTTCAAAAGTTTGGGATGATGGATTGCAAATCCATGAAAACTCCCATGGTGACAGATATGAGGAAGTTGAGAGAATTTGATTCTGATCAAGTAGACTCGTGCTCATACCGGCAGTTGATTGGCTCATTGATGTATCTGGTGAATACTCGGCCAGAAATTTTCTTTGTTGTAAACACGTTGAGCCAATTCCATGTGGAACCTAGACATGAGCATCGGATAGTTGCAAAGCATATTTTGAGATATTTTTGTGGGATGTTAAACTATGGTTTGAGATATGCCTCAAATAGTGATGTACATCTACATGGATTTATTGATTCAGGTTGGGCAGGGAGTGCAGATGACATAATATTCCTTCTAGTGTATGTTTCAGTTTGGGTTTTTCTATGATATCATGGGCTAGCATGAAACAAAAGTCTATGGCACTCAGCACTACAGAAGCAGAGTATATTGCAACTTGTGATGCTTGTACAGAAGCAGTATGGCTCCATAAGCTGGTTTACGGATTATTTGATCAGGTGTTGGATTTGATGGTGATATATTGTGATAATCAAAGTTGTGTGAATCTTTCAAAGAACCCCATGTCCATGACAGGTCGAAGCACATTGATATCAAGTACTATTTTATTCGTGATAAAGTCCAGAAGGGAGAGGTAGTTCTCTAGTACATCTCCATCGATGAGAAGACAACTCATATTTTGATGAATCCTCTGTCCAAGATAAAATTTTCATACTTGAGGGACAATTTGGGACTCATGGATATTGCTCCCTTGGTTGGAAGGGAGGAGATGAATTCCTTGGTTGGGAGGGAGTGCTCATATATGGCATCATGGATAGTCAGTGTGTTGGTGGAAAGGCATTCTCTCTGTGGAGAATGGTCCAGGTTGACAGATTGTTGATGTGTATCATGCAAGTACAACTTAGATATGATGCTTCAGCATATTTCTAGTACAACTTAGATATGATGCATTCGCACCATGCTAGTATGGATTAGAGATGATGTAGATGGTACTCCACATCATGCCAATGTAGCTTAGATATGATGCATATGCATCATTATAGTATGGCTTAGAGATGATATAGTGGAGAGGATAATTCTTGTAGCCATTGTGGGGCATTCAACATATGTTGGGACAGCTATTCTTCCAGGACGTATGTATGGATTAGAAGAATGGTCCCGGTATCACTATGTTGAGTGAGTGACTTTTGCTAGACACTTTGTTGAGTGCACTAAGTCTTGAACATGACTTATTCAACATCATGCTCGATTAATCAGATGGAGTATGGTCTCGAGAGATTATGTAGATGATGATATGATTTGATGCCATGAGACCATTGTACTACATAGTGATAGCTTGTGTAGATATTAGTTGATTACAGCAGATACTGTGTGTGTCTGGACAGTATCTATATGATATTGTGGCAGATGTGTTCCACTGGTAGTGATTATGTGTCACTAGATAGTAGTTGTGCGCTACTAGGTTTGGTTGTATACCACTAGATAGCAGTTGTGTGCTACTATGGATCGACATTGTTGTGATCTATTGGATGGAATTGTAGTAACGTTGTACTACTATTGGATTTCCATGCAGACTATCGGTAGTGTTAATGGTGTTTCCCATGTTGTCGTGTCAACTAGTAGTGTTGGAGGTGATTTCCAGCTATATGGATAGTGATGATGATGCTCATGACTTGATCTGTGTGATCATAATATAGCCTGTGTGGATATGATGATGCTACTTGTATAATGGTCTGCAATATTATGTAAGCCTTTCCCATTCCATGTGAAATGGATGTGTTTGAGACCATTACAGTTAATACCTCCCTGGCTAGGAGGGATTGTTGATATTATGGTAGTTGTGGGAGGTATTGACCTCCATGTGTAACCTTTGGCTAGAATAGAATATTTTGGAAGCAAGAGAAACCCTAAATAGATGTGTAGAAACCCTAGAAGACAAGTCAGATCAGTAAAAGAATTAATAATAAAGTATTATCTTCTAGAAGGATGAGTCGACCTAGAAAAGTGACAAGAACCACTATAAATAGAGGGCACTTGAACTCATTAGTACACACTCATTTCACTCGCTCTCTCAGTCAAGGATAGCAAAGTTTGGAGCTGTAGGTGAAAGATAGGAAGGTGGATACTTTGGGGTGATTCTTGGTCTCTCTCTCTAATGCCATCTATCCTAAGATGTCCACCCTATCTTCTAGTATCTCTTGGTGATATTTTTGGTGATGGCTTAGAGTATATTGGAGGTATTCTTGGTGACGTCTTGAAAAAAGTGCAGTTGCAACTATTGCAGCTAAGTGTTTTTCTTGTTCTGTGGTTTTGGGACTTTATGTCTCGTAAGCTATCTTTGGAGAAAGATACGCTCTAGCGGTTATCTGTTTCTTATAGTGTTGCTTTCAGAATCATTCTATCTAGAAAATGTTATGGTGTTCGGGGGTGGTTGCATTCCTATGGTTGAGTGACAATATTGTGATATTGCCTATGGTAAAATGAGCACATTGAATATTTTCACACAGTCCTCATCTTATCTCCTCGGTGAGGACAATATTTATACATGTGATCTCCTTCACATGCCCAACACTTTATGGGATACTATCTTGGCCTTTTCACCAATGAATCTTTAATTTTCTTATCACTTTGATTTTTTTTCCCTTGTTGATATGCTCGAGAGATATTCCTAAGTAAAGGCATCTTAAATCATTTCTTTTTGTGATCAATCTTTCCCTTCTTCTTATCATCCCAATCCTTTTGGAAATATGGCCTTCCTCTATTATACTCATACAAATACTTAGCCTTTCTTATGGTTTCCTCCAAATTCTTAAACTCATCAAACTGAATTTTATTGTGTATAAGGATGGCAGTCCACTCAAGAACCTCTGAATTTTGACCTTATCATCCCTTATGAATCCCACATACCTAAGAAGTTCCAAGAAATTCCTCTTATATTCATCCATGGTCATGTTCCCAAGTTTGTGTTCAAAAACCTCTTGCATCTTTTTGTCATAATATTTCTCTAACAAATATTTTTGTTTGAAATATTTCTTGAACTATTTCCAATAAATACTCTTCTCATCAAGGTGCTTAACCTACTTAAGTTGATCCCACCACATAGATTCCTTTCCTTAAAGATGGTAGGATGTAATTTTGGCTTCTACATTTGATGAGTAATCATGCAACTGGAAATATTTCCTCATTCCTAGCAACCATGCTTTAGCATCTTCTCCCTTCTTGTTCTCTCCATCAAATGATGGTGGATTGATCTTCCTGAGCTTCCCTTGCAAGATATTTGACCCATATATGCTCCTCTAATGTTTGAAAGGAGACATACTTGGGTTGATTTCTAACCTTGAACGTGCATATGCTCTTATGTTCTGTTGAAATAATGTAACTGCAAAGAGTATTCTAATTATTATTGATGTATTGTTCATTAGATCAATCCCCTTTTGCGGATTTATCATGTCGGCTATTGTAAATGACCAAATCCCCCTTTGTGGATTGGTCAAAACATAATTGTAATAGGAAGAATAAGAAGTTGGCCCAAGAATATATATTAAAGGTGGTTATAACCACCCAGAAGAAGAAGTCGAACCTGCCAGTGAAAAAACACCTCCGCACATGCCATAATTGTATAAATAAGGAGGCTAGCGCCTCATTTAGACACACACTCACTTGTTCATCAAGAAGCAAATCCAGAGCTACAATTGGAGAAGGAAGAAGAGAGAGAGACACACATTCTTGGGAGAGGACTTTCTGTATTTGTTTGAGTTATCTCTTGGCATTGTATTGGCCATCTATATTAAGGAATTTTGGTTGGGTTTTCTCCCCCATGACGGTTTCCCGGGATAAATGATGTGTCTCTTGTGATTGTGTATTTCTCAGTGATCCTATTTATTCTATTGTTATTTAGTGAAATGAAAATAACTCTAATAATAGCTTCAACCTTAACATGGTATCATAGCTAAGCTGAAGAGAGCATCTTTCACAAGAGAAAGTGACAAACATCATTGTTGTCGTACATACAAATTAAGGATTTTTGTTGGAAAAGTATTTCAACCACAAAACCATCTACAAAAGTGTACCCTTCCTCAAGGATCACTTTGGCATCCTCAGCTCAACTATTCAGTGGCTAGATCTCCCGGAAAGTGAAACCCTAGTTTTCACAAAGTACCAGAAAACCAGAAGTACCAGAAGTACCAAAAAACCAGAAGCACCAGTCCAAAAATCTGCATATCAAGTTTGGAGGGGTGAAAGTTGGATTTTATGAAATCCAAACACACCAGGCTACTCGCCTTAGCCAAGTGCACCTCCTGGTAAGTTCAAAATTTAATTTTGGACATTTTCATTTTTGACATTTTCCTAGCTCCAAGTAAAAGATGTCTACAAGCACTAAGCTTGTTGACAAGCTGGAAGGTGTGGAAAAATTATGTGTCTGGAAGTATAGAATTGGTATAATTCTTAAAGAGAATGACCTAGAAAGATTCATCAAAGAAGAAGTGTCTGAACCCGACGATGTTGCAGATAAAGCAAAGCACCAAAAGGATATGATCATGGCCAAAAGAATCATTGCAGATTCAATCAAAGATCACCTGATTCCTTCTGTGTCATCAAAGAATACTCTGAAAGAAATGTTTGATTCCCTAAACAGACTATATGAAGGAAAGAACATAAACCGGAAGATGAATCTAAGAACTCAGCTCACGAATACAAGGATGTAGAGAGGAGAATCAATCCAAGAATATTTATCCAGAATATCCCAATTCAAAGAAAAACTAGAAGCAATCGAAGATACTATAGATGAAGATGAACTTATAATGACGGCCCTATATGGTCTCTCAAGACCTTGGGATGCATTCATCCAAATCATTTGTGCAAGAAAGGAGAAACTAAAATTCAAGAATAATTAAGAGTAGCTAACCGATATGCTTTACTATCCATAGATGAAGATCAAGCCCTAGCCACTCACACTAAAGGAGGAAGAAAGAAGTCTTACTTCCAGAAAGAAACTCATAAATATTCTCACCCCCAAAACAAATTCAGTCATAAAGAATCTCAACCAAATAGATTCTAGAAGAAAGGAAAGAGATTACTCATCTGTCCAATGCTACCATTATGACAAGATGGGACATATTGCGAGACATTGTCCAGCTAGATGAGAAGAATACAAGAGGAAAAATAAGAGGCACCATGCCCATGCAGTTGAAGATGAAGAGCCACCCACAAAGATGTTAAGAGAACAAATTAAAGACTATGTCTTAATCTCGACCCTCTCAGGATTGGTGACACCTGGAGAGGACACTTGGCTCATTCATAGTGGTGCTTCCAAGCACATGACAGGTCAAAGAGATATTCTCTCTTGCATTTCAGAAAAGAAGTTTTCTCAGAAAGTTACGCTTGGAGATGATTATCAATACCCTATCAAGGGAGTGGGAAAATCAAACTACAAGATTAACTCAGGGAATTCAATGAAGATGAAGGGCGTACTCTATGTACCAGGTTTGACAAAGAACCTACTCTCCATATCAGCGTTAGAAAATAAAGGCTTCAGAGTTTCCTTTATAGATGGAGAATTTCTTATGCGAGCTAAAGGAGAAACCATGAAAGAAGCAATCATCATTGGAAAATAAGAAGTTGGCTTGTATAAGCTAAAGGGTCACTCAGAAGCAGCCATGACCCACGCCATTGAAAATTCATGTGAGCTATGGCATAGAATATTAGCCCACATCAACTACAAGGCATTACCGTACACATGCAAATTAGTCATAGGTCTACCAAAACTCAAGGTTGACCATGAAGGCATGTTCAATGGATGTGCACAAGGGAAGAACATCAAGAACCCTTTTCCGAAGAGAGACATCAAAGAAGAAGGAGTCTTAGAAATCATTCATTCAGATATATGTGGCATGATGCCATCATCCTCCATGAGTAGGTAGGTATACTATGTATATTTTATTGATGATTATTCTCGTAAGACTTGGGTTTACTTTTTGAAATCAAAAGATGAAGTGTTCAGTATATTCAAGGAATTAAAAGCCTTGATAGAGAATCTTTCTGAAAGAAATATAAAGACACTCAGATCAGATAATGGAGGATAATACACCTCAAAAGAGTTTTTGAACTTCTAAAAAGTTGTCAGGATAAAGAGGGAGCTCACCACTCCCTACAATCCTCAACAAAACGGTGTAGCAGAAAGAAAGAACTGGAATATAATGGAAGTAGTGAAGACCATTGTCCATGATCAAGATCTTCAATGCGCTTATGGGAAGAAGCAGCAAAAACAACAGTTTATGTGAAAAACTGATTGTCCCATAGTGCACTTGGGTTCAAGACCCCAGAAGATATGTTCTCTGGAAAGAAGCCAAAGGTAAGCCATCTCAAAATATTTGGCTGCCCAGTATTCATACATATTCTGAAAGAGAAAAGAAACAAGTTGGACCCCTCAGGAAAGAAGGGAATATTTGTGGGATACTGTGAGGCCTCCAAGGCCTTCAGGATTTATATACCAGGTCACAATCACATTGAGATCAGCAGGGATGTGACCTCTAATGAAGATGCAGTGATCAAGAAATCAAGAAGATGTAAGCTTGAAGAAGTATATGAAGAGGAACCTGTAGCTCCCAAAGTTGCAGAATCAGTGAGGGAGGTTTCCAGAGTTGCAGAACTAGTGAGGGAAGTCATAGCTTCCCTTGATGAGGAAATTCTAGAAGATCATGACATAGTAGAATTTCAAGAACCTCCTCAGATGACGATCTCCCATAAGAGAAAACCTCCTTGGGCTAGGGAGCTTATTCAATATGGAGACAAGTATGGTGTTCCCGAAGGAACCACGAGACAGGTGAAGATACCTAAGCCATTCTCCAGTTAGATGGCTTTGATGTGTGATCTCCTAGAGAAGTATCCTACCTGCTTTGAAGAAGCCATTAAGAAGAAAGAATGGGCAGATGCCATGACAGAAGAGTACCAATCCATAATAAAGAATGATGTATGGGAAGTAGTTCCCAAACCAAAGAGAAAGGATGTGGTATCTTCCAAATGGCTCTTCAAAATAAAATATGTTGTTGATGGAAGTATTGAGAAGTGTAAAGCAAGGTTTTTCGCTCGTGACTTTTCTCAAAAGGAATGCATTGACTATGAAGTGGAAGTTACATCAGAAGTGGAAGATACACTTCAATCAGAACCATCATAGCCCTTGCAGCTAAGATGAAGTGGAAGTTACATCATATGGACGTAAAGACAACTTTCCTAAATGGTGTCATCAAAGAAGAAGTGTATATAGAACAACCTCAAATATTTGAAGTTGAAGACAAAAAGACTCATGTATGCAAGTTGAAGAAGGCTCTAGCAAGATCCTAGAGCTTGGTATGGAAAGATAGACAGTTTTCTGATGAGCTTGGGATTTACCAAGAGTAAAGCATATTCTAAACTCTACTTCAAGGTTATGAATGATGAGTCGATGATATTGTTGTTGTATGTGGATGACTTATTCTTAACTGGAGAAGAAAATCTCATCACTGAATGTAAGAAGAAGCTCACTTCAGAATTTGAGATGAAAGACCTTGGCCTAATGCATTATTTCTTAGGT
Source organism: Picea engelmannii (assembly GCA_009831015.1). Classification (NCBI taxonomy): domain Eukaryota; kingdom Viridiplantae; phylum Streptophyta; class Pinopsida; order Pinales; family Pinaceae; genus Picea; species Picea engelmannii. The sequence continues at coordinate 26,203 of ML823860.1, forward strand.
CTTGAGGTATGGCATAGCCCAGAGAGAATCTTCCTTAACCAAGGGAAGTATGCAGTTGAAATCCTGAAGAGATTCGACATGTTGGAGTGAAAGTCCATGAATACACCCATGGAAACAAAGTTGAAGCTATTCGTCGGCACTTCATCAGAATTGATTGATGCCACGCTATATAGACAGATCATTGGATCGCTGATGTACCTGACGAACACCAGACCAGATATTTGTTTTTCATTTTAAACTTTGAGTCAGTTTCTAGTAGGACCCGGATATATTCACCTAGTTGCTGCAAAACATGTGATGAGGTAACTTAAGGGTACATTAGATTGTGGTCTTAGCTATGATGGAGATCATGATTTCACACTGAGTGGGTACACTGATTCAGATTGGGTTGGAAGTGTCTCTGACAGGAAGAGCACTTCAAGATGTTGTTTCAGTTTGGGATCAGCCATGATCTCATGGCAGAGTAGGAAGCTGATCCGGATTTATCTAGGAACACAATGAAATACAGAAATACACATAAACGCAGAGATGCAGTGGAAATAAGACTTCATTTCATTAATAACAAATGACTGAAATATGCTTACAGACAGAATGTAAATAAACTAGCTAGGGCGCTGGTAGCTTATCTCT